>JAMBLF010001630.1:0-62480 GCA_030578115.1 Leucoptera coffeella
CTTACGCCGAGTCCTCTTTATGTTTGGTCGTAACTTATACAAACCAGGAATCGAACCTTGCATTGCTAACACCAAGGTCGCTTGCAAATCATTGATTGCAAGGTCAATCACCTGGGTCACTCATGTGTTGCCAGCACCTCGCTCAACAGATGTTTGACGTCATGACATATACGTATACATTCACGACCTTTAATACCTTTGGGATGGACAGAATCTCGGAGGTAGAAAAAACTAAAAATCAATATTATCGGATTCGCTGTGCGATTTATGCATATATTCATGTCCTTTAATATCTTTGGAGTGGATAGAACCTTGGAAACATAATGTACGATCTAGTTAAGTCAAAAATTTAATAATTGTATTTCCTGTGAAGATAATAATTGTTTTTTCCTCTTTTATTTTAATAATTACTTGTACGAATTAATTATGTTCATTCTTTTATTTTATTATAAAAATATATGTAAACAAATACATTAGTAGTTGTCACATAATAAATACATACAAAATTTACTTTTACATTTTGCTTATCATTTCGCAGAGGTCACATTTTTCCTTCATAATTTTTCCCTGTACCATTTTTAAATAACGTTAAATGTCATTTTAATATGGTAATGACTGGTCCCTAGAGAATTTTTGTGTATTTAATGAGGCATGAGAAAACTCCTAGTCTGGGATTTTGAATGGTAACTAGCTTATCTTTAATGGTATGTAGTAGGAAGTGATAGTATTAATATTATTATAAAACATTTCATCAATATGTATAAAAGGCTTGTGTAATTTTCTTTGGAAGTAGTTTATTATATCCATCTATTCAGAAATAAATGTATTTTTTGTCTTAGTAATTTTTAGTTCATAATTTTTGTTGGTACATATTTAAAAAGTTTACTTCTGTATCCATATTGAAGTTATAGATTTAATCCTGTTTATAAAGACTAAAATGTAAGAAACTTATATAAGTAACAGTTAACACACAAATTCGTCATTTTGGATAAGAGACTAAGTAAGTATGTTTATTTAAATTCTGAATATGTATGTATTAATTGATTTCTTCCGAAAATATTTAGCAAAATTTTTGCAAGTCAAGTAATTTATTGTGTTAGTCACCTCCACATATTAACAAGTCCTAACTACACATACAACAAAACTTACACCAACGATACAAAACAATTTTCACAATTCCGTCCACCCTTTCAGCATTCAAGTCGTGAACATACACAATTACTGACTATACGAAGGTTAGTGCTGATGAAATTGAATAAGAGCGTCTAGGAGACAACATTCAGTCTTACTGGCATACCAGACTATGTGCATTTTCTTGCATCACATCTCTGCTTACCCCCGTCCGGACATACTGCTTTGGACTCCAAGAAATACTAATATTATAAATATACTGTGATTGGATATCTAAATACACACATGAAGCCATGATACCTAGAGGGGTAGGCAAAGATCACATTTCCACAGTCTGTCGAATCTTGGTAAACTAATTTGCTTTATTGGTGTTCATACATCTCATCATACACACTCAATTGTTTAGGTTCTTTTAGCATCACGCTTTATTCCATTTCAAATAGACAGGAACTTGCAGATCTAATATAAAGATGATAATCTTTACCATTAAACAAAGTTGAGGTGGTATTCATCTGGAATATTGGTGACAGGTTGCTAGCCCATCACCTAGTAGTCATTTACGCTTCATCCCATAGTCACCTCTTACCAAATAACAGAATAATATGGGTATCTTAACGTAAGTTAGTTGTTAAATAAGATAAATAAGACCTACTGTATGGTTGCTTAATTCTATCCACATCGAATGGGAAAGAAGGTTATGAGTAATAATTTAGATACTTAGATACATCTGTCTTACTCCCTACAGAGGGGTAGGCAGAGATCATGAATCCCCATTCCTCTTAACCTGCCAAATCTTGCATTCATACACATTCTCAAAAAAGACAAACGCGACCATTCACCCTTGCGTGGTCAGAGGTCCAACTTTCCATCTCCGCAATTGCGAAGGTAGTAATTCTATGGACAACTCTAATCCACGTGTTGACCAGACAGTCAGTACTCAATGTGAAATACATAGTCATATACAGAAACGAATGTAGAAATGTATGTATGTTAAACCTAATAAACCAATATACCTTTATTAACACTTTTCCATCACTAATTGTCGGTCGATTCGTGCTATGAGTAATGAATATTTTTCCAGCGTTTGTCAACTAATGATAAGGTTTGTTCTTCTGACATTGGATATAATTACCCCATTTGAACGCTGTGTTCTAGGGAAATTAATCGGAAAGAATTGTATGGTTGTTTCTATTGATTTTCGTTATTTTCTCTATGGTTTAAGTTGTAATTACGTAGCTCAGTTGTTTGGGGCTTGACTCTGTATCAGTGGGTTCAAATCCAGCTTGAGCATGTACCAATGGAAATTAATTAATTTCTATGTACATGTTCGTAATAATAAACATATTTACGAAATGCATCGAATTATAAGGTGAGGGAAAACATCGTGTGGAAACCTACTTGTTCGTTGAACACATAATAGTTAGTGCTTGTAAATGGCGACATGGCTGACCACCTGTCAATATTGAATACTGACTATCTGGTCAATACGTGGGTTGGGGTGTTCATAGAATGACTACTTTCGCAATGGCGGAGATGGAAACCTGAACTAACTAACCTCGCAAGGGTTAATGGTCGTGAATGCGTTTTTGTTTTGTCAATTTAAGATATACAGTGTTTTGTAATGTTTATGACTTGGTGGAGTTTTATTAAGGAGAATGTAACTACATTTTTACATGTTGAAAGAGAAACAGTTATTAGAGAATTTCTTTAGGTACTAAGAAGAAAAGACGAGAAAATCGTGTACCTATTTTTGCTTACTCGTAACTTATGAAACTTTTTTGTGAAAAAATGTTACCTCAGTATTTAACGACAACTGTCTTAAAAACCTAATTTAAATACATTTGTAACATAAATGATATTATATTCATGTTCCTTGCTAGTCGGGGATTTTATTCACCCTGTAGGACACAGACTACTAAAGTATGACTACATTAATATAAACTCACTTAAAGAACCGACATTGTCCATATAACATGTGAAAACTTTAACCCTTTTTTACTTAGTCCAAAACCTCGCCTCCAATTGAGTCTAGACCCGTTTTTGCACTCCGCCGTGGACGTAGCGTCGACAAATATTGGGAAAGTCCATTTTTTAAAGATTTATAGTTTCAATATCTGAGCGGTAGATGGCGTGCCACTGATATTGCGAGGCGGAGGCGAATGGTATGTGCGCTGGAATATGTCGCTGCTTCGTAGAATGAGTATCGTTACCATTACTCCTTTATTCTATGTACTTTTTCTATTATACGCATACACTACGATATATTGATGTCTTTAATGAACTATTGAAATATTTTACTTTCGTAATTACAGTGATAGTAATGAAAGAATGTATAGTTTAGCAAGTGTGACTCACAGACGTTACGAATTAAGAGGTTCTGGGTTCAATTCCTGTCACATTTGGGGATATTATAATTTTTTGCATATTACATTTATGTATTTATATGTAGTTTCTTGCTGTTTCACTGAAACTAATACGGTATAGGTAATTTTGTTATAAATTTGTCTACTACGCTACTAAAACTAACACGTAACATGACACCGTTGATATTAATACTTATTTTACAAAGACTATCCCATTTGTCCCGGTCCTGACAAACCACTTTCGCTTCATTAACACTCATCTTTTCATACATACACGGAACCACCTGAAATTAATAATATGTAAATATTGTCGCCTGTTACAGTACATTGATTCTTCAAATAAGCCTTAGCAAGAAGGTTTATGAGTGAACGAACCTTTCAGGTCGATGGAAGTGCAGTAATCCATGATTAATATAATAAAGTTTACCAATCATGAGTAATTTGTTAACAATGAGTAAGGTAGCTTTGACGTAATTGCCAGTCGGGGAATAAAAGTATTGTAAGACAAGGGGTTGTCAATTCATCGTTCAATATATTTGTGTTATGTTTAGTGCAAAATTATGGAAATTACACACAATAAAACAACGTGACTACGTAGGTATAGTAAATTAATTGAGATAAATGTGGATGATTTTTAGTTATAGATGATAATATCATACACTCAAACACATTTTACCCGCTAAATTAACCACGAGTGGTAGGCAGATTTACGTATATGGAAGTTTGGGATTTATTTATTATTTAGAAAATCATAGCTATACTGATTCTATGTTTTACATTTTATATATTTAATATTATTCGCCATTAAGATTTTCGACTGTGTGGCTGCAGACAATGTAAAATATATTCTATAGGTACTACTTATTCTCAAACTAATAAACTTATTAAACAAGTTATTTGGAATGATAAGGGTGATCTTTTAATATTAGAATGAATTACATTTCTTCTAAACTGTCTATAGAAAGAAAATAGTTTTATTTTATAAAAAGCATATTCACATTTCGTATTAAACTATAACACATACGTTTTCCTGTATTCATACTATATTAAATATATCAAAAATATTTTCATCTTATACATATACATTCACATCCTGTAATCTCATTCGGGGTGGACAGAACCTCGTCAATATAACATCTCTTATTCTCTCACTTTCAGCATAAATATTGGGGTTGCGATTCCATAAAGGGACATTGGTGACATTGCTCTAAAGATTCTATTTACCCCTAGTCCCTTAGTCGCCTCCTACAACAAGCTGGGAAGAACGGCAGTTAGTTAGCATTCTTTTTACGTCCCAGCATAGGTTATTTGCATCCATACATACATACGCTTCACGACTTGTGTATACACACTCTCTTTTTATTATGGCGGGGTAGTCAGAGGCTTGAATGCCCATCTCCGAAATTTCGAAGGCATGTTAGGTATGGATCACTCGAAGCTCGCGTATTACTAGATAGACAGCACCCAACGTGATAGGTAGTGAACCGTATCGCCGTATATAGGCACTGACTATTACCTATCCTGCGGGATAGGCAGGTTTCCTCACGATGTTTTTCCTCACCGTTAGCGACTGTAAATTATGTACGTAAATGAAAAACGCATATTTAAATTTCATTCATTGGTACATGCCAAAGTCGGGATTTGAACCTAGGAGCTTCCTCATACGAAGTCCGAGGTCTAACCCACTGTGCTACAGCCGCTATTTGCATCCCTTTAAGGATTATTGACCTGTTATACCTCTATATACATGAATCAAATACTTTTCCTTTTTCTAAATCCGTGTATCGAAATACGGTATAATTATGGTGAGATAAAGTTTGCGATGGCATGATAAATGATCTTTAAACATTTTTTTTTTGGCCATACATTGTATGGGTACTGGGTTTACTTGTTTTGCAATTGATATACATCACGCACCTTTCTTTAGACTGTATAGATAGAGGTCATACATAAGCCAATTTATATGTAATTGATACAAATCCATACTTATGTTATCTTGGGAACCCTACCATTCTCTGATAGCGATGACTATAAAGATATATTCCATATAGTTAAATTTTTATTTCTTTTTTAATTTTGTTGTATTAATTTGTTTACCCATGATTTCTGTATAATATTAAGGTTGCGATCAATAAAAACATAGCTTATGTTATTATATTAACATATAAGATTAAAATATATGTAGATACTTATAGTGGAATATATTTATAACCTTTTATAACCTGCGTAACTGCAAAAATGGACTTTCAAACCCCTGACTACCTTGCAAAAGAAAAGTTCGTAAAAGAGTTTCTTTTTTAATAAATTTTGAAAATAGTTTAGATATAAATGAAAGTGGTTTTTCAGGATGGGGAAAAATGATCATAAGATCTTTAATCATAAGATTTTTCTATCTATAACAAACAAACTCACTACCACATCTCAAATTATTTCGTAAGAGATCAATGACTAATGTAAGAAAACCTTCTCGCAGGATAATAAATTAATTAAAGGTTTTTTCAAAAAAAGGTTCGAAAACGTAATTCAAAATCCGTTTGAACCTAAAGGAAGTTTGTTGACTTCTCGATCGGTTAACGAATCCATCGATGCATTAAATTAGCCGTTAGGATTATGAGATTTATCATATACATGGTTTGTTAGTCTGGGACTAAACTGAAGGAGTCAGCTACCTTGATTTTCATATATATACCTTTACTACTAATATTTATTTTGACGACCTACGTGGCGCGATCGGTTAGACACCTGAACGCTAATCGTGGGGTCCCGGCTGCGATTCCCGGTGGTGCCAAAGTTAAGAACAACGCTTTTCTACTGCTTTCCAGTCTGGTCGTTGATTATATATGCTATATATGTATTTATCTATATATAATATGTAAACATTTCTTAAATATACGTTGACTAGTACCCTTAACACAATTCTGAATTCTCGATTCTGTCTCTAAAGTTCTATAAATGGCATCTGGCAGAGATGATCACTGCATAGTATAAAACAAAGTCACTTTCTCTGTCCCTATGTCCCTTTGTATGCTTAAATCTTTGAAACTACGCGTCGGATTTTGATGCGGTTTTTTGAATAGATAGTGATTCCAGAGGAAGGTTTATATGTATAACAACATCCATTAAATACTGGAGTAGGCTATATATTTTATACCCGTGCGAAGCCGGAGCGGGTCGCTAGTAATATATACGTATTAAGTTTACATTGACAGTACTGCTGAAAAACGCAGAAGTGATAATTTAATAAGGTAGAATAGAAAACTAGAATAATTATGTGGTTGAATTGAATTGTGAAATTAAGGGTCAATTTAGATAGTATATAACTATATGCTACGATATGTTTAAAAATTATACATATACCTTAAATGCATTTTATTCAAATTTCTTTCATACAACCTCTTGTAAATAATAATAATATTTGGACATTATTACACCAATCGAACCAGCCCCTCGGTAAGTACATTTAAGACTTGTGTTAAAGGTACTAGTCAACGTATATTTAAGAAACATATACTTATTATATATAGATAAATACATATATAGCATAAATAATCAACGACCAGACTGGAAAGCAGTAGAAAAGCGCCTAACTCTGCCACCACCGGGAATCGAACCCCACGATTAGCGTTCAGGTGTCTAACCGATCGCGCCACGGAGGTCGTCAAAAGATGAAAGGCAGATACTTTGTTCTTGAATCCCAGACTAGCACGTGAGTTGACTCAGTGCCTAGCGCAGTGTGCAAAGGTTGCCAGTGCATCGCTCGGGCATTGAACCGGGGTCCTTGGCCGGAAGGGCCTCCACCCGAGCCTTCATGACTCGCCGGACCACGGATGTAAGTGATGTGGATGTGGTGTTTTTAGGTGTATGTGTGTAGTTGGGTGTAATTTTGTGTTGTTGGTTTTAATGTTTTTGAGAGTATATTTGTTATTCGATGGACTTTTTTATTTAAGTATTTAGTGTAGTATGGTAGTAGTACTTAGTGAATATTGTTGTATGAGTTAGAATGATGATAAGCGTATCGTGTGTAAATAGTTTATGCACTAAATTAATTATATAAGATTTAAAAATATTAATAATTATAATAACCAAATAATGAAATAATAAATGTGAGGAAAATCACAATCAGAAGAAATCACAAAACGCTTAAAACTTAATAATATATACGTTTCCATAACCCTTATACTTTATAGACGCGGTTTTTTTTGCATAACATATTGTATATCCTATAATATATCATACTTTTTTCTAACAACAACCCAATATAACCTGATGCCATACCTTATCCATTATATTCTCGCATCCCCGTCTTATGCAGGCTCCGACTTCATCCCGCCATCTCGAAACTCTTCACTAAATGTTAATTGGCATTTGTTTCCTTCGCCATTTTATTCTCAATTCGATCTGTCATTTCGCTACAACGTTGCCTTAGCGGAATATTAAATACTACCCGCTCCGGCTTCGCACGGGTATAAAATATATAGCCTACTCCACTATTTAATGGATGTTATTATACATATAAACCTTCCTCTTGAATCACTCTATCTATTAAAAAAAACACATCCAAATCCGTTGCGTAGTTTCAAAGATTTAAGCATATTAAGGGACATAGGGACAGAGAAAGCGAATTTGTTTTATACTATGTAGTGATTATGAGTTGTGGAGGAATAAACATGGGATAAGAAACGTGTAAATTATATCATACCATAGGATGAAAAGAGTATGTATTAGTGATGATAAGTGATTACTCAGTATATTTACTTGTTGTTGGTTATAAGTTCTTTATTTGAGGTATTAATTTATAAATATATAATTTTGTATTTTAGTCTTATAGCATTTATTTGTGTGTTTTCTAATTAAAGCGTTGACTCACTATATATATATATATATATATATATATATATATATATATATATATATATATATATATATATATATGAAAATGCATATATATTCACGTCCTTCAATCCTTTTCGGGGTGGACAGAACCTTGAATAAATAATATTTAGTGTCACTTTTAGCATTTGTATGAACACTGTCGTGATATTAATACGGAATACTGGCTGCAGGTTGCTAGCCCATTGCCTAGTAAATATCTTAGAGCCCTAGTCCCTTAGTCGCCTCATTTTAGACGTCAGTCAAAGACATTTTTCACACATAATTTTCGTCCCAGAAAAACTGTTTATGGGCATACATACATTCTCGTCAGAACACTGAAGGATAAATCTATCAAGAGAGGGGTCACCCATCCAACTAAGCACCCTGAATGATGCTTAACTTCGATAATAAAAACATACATACATACGCTTCACGACTTGTGTATACACACTCCCTTTTTTATTATGGCGGGGTAGTCAAAGGCTTGAATGCCCATCTCCGAAATTTCGAAGGCATGTTAGGTATGGACAGCATCCAACGTGATAGGTTGTGAACCGTATCGCCGTATAT
The DNA here is from genome assembly GCA_030578115.1 of Leucoptera coffeella. Classification (NCBI taxonomy): domain Eukaryota; kingdom Metazoa; phylum Arthropoda; class Insecta; order Lepidoptera; family Lyonetiidae; genus Leucoptera; species Leucoptera coffeella. Next base: position 8,937 of record JAMBLF010001630.1, read on the forward strand.
AGGCACTGACTATTACCTATCCTGAGGGATAGGCAGGTTTCCTCACGATGTGTTCCTTCACCGTTAGCGACTGTAAATTATGTATGTGATCCTTAACTTCGATAATCTATTAAGAAATAAAGTAAGTACATAGTTCCTTTATAATTGTTTGTACAGTAAATAAATACTATGTACATACAGTTTCAGTATTTCAAAACAATAACACGGTGAAATTAACAAGAGACTTTTGATGTCAAACGTAAATATTGTTTTTCATTTTCAACGTTAACAAAAAGCGAGTTTTTTAAAAAGCCTGCTCGTGAAACTTCAATTATGGTTATATTTTAAAAATACAGGTAAATTTCTGGTTTTAGGTTTGTAAATATTGTTGCATTTAAAACATTAATAAAAGTAAATAATTAACTACTACGGTGAGGAAAAGGATCGTGAGGAAATCTACCTGTTCCTCTAACAGGTAATAGTTATTGTTTGTAATTGACGACATGGCTTACCACCTGTCACATTGAGTACTGACTATCTTGTCACGTGGGTTCGAGGTGTACATAGAATTGCTACCTTCGAAATTGCGGAGATGGACATTGGGTATGGCAAAAAATTCATAAAAGTAAATTCATTGCCGTCGAAATGCGGTCACTGAGAACCGCCGAGTGTGTATGAGAATATGTATGAGTGTCTATGAAACAAAAGTGTTTTGTCAGCATCAGGACAGATGGGGAACCGTGATTTCTGCCTACTTCTCTACAGGGAAACAGGCGTGATGTGTTAAATATTAAAAGAAAATATTATCAACTCAAAATAGGGCGATTCTATAATCTCTGCCTAGTCTTTAAGAAGACATATTAGCCTCGATATCCTATCCACTCCTTTCAACATGTTAGTCTTAATAAGGCTATTCGCTAATGAATGTCTCGCTTTCCATATTGGAATATCAATGCTATCTTCGTTCGAAAGGCATCGAGATACTGTCTACCCGTTTAGGAGAAAAGCGTGAACATGTGCCTTTGGAAGTGTTCGGGTATCTAGATCGATTCTTGGTTTGTCAGTTAATGTTATGGATTAGTGCTAAATGCTAGTTTGGGGATTTTAATAGAATTAACAGGTGAAAATATTATTTATGAGTTTTAAACAGCACTAATTTATTATACATACATACAGATACATTCTCCTACTTTAATCCCATTTGGGATGGACAGGCTCTAGACCTAAAGAATCTTGTTAGTCACTTTCCTGCATGTTAGGTCCACTTAGGTTACAATTCGCTAACCCATCATCCAACGGATTCAATTTATGTTTTAATAATGAAATAAGAGTTAAGAAAGGAATTTATAGAGACAAGTTGGTTACATTTTGGACAGGATAGGCCGCGTAGAACAAATTGGATAGTATACAGTATGATAGTATACAGATCAAATTGGAGACATCCTTCTCAAGGCGGGTGTAGCGTGAAGAACAGAAGAGCATGTACGAGAAGGTTATTGGGTGTGAGTTAAGCAAGGGAGATTTATCAGGATAGTCTCTGCCTATCCCCTTAGGGACGTTTATATGTGTATATACGTATCTATATATAAGTCTATGCTTCGCAAGGGACCTAAGTTAGCAGAATCGAGTCGAACGTTTAGCAATTTGCGATCACTAACTGATATTATCACTAAGGATTAATGTGCTTTTCCTATCCAGAATCTAATATTAGGAGAATCTAAGCTATGAGAAAACAATCTGAAATCAACGTTATATATACTGAGATAAGGTTCAAAATTAAAGAAGCTATTTATCGCAAATTTATCGATATTTAAACCACAGCAAAAGTAACTTTAATCCTTTGGAATAGGGTTCACAATTTCCTTACCTATCACAGCTAATTTATAAGGTTAACTAATGATGTGATTTAGACTTTGTATTATTAGTAATAAGGATTAATTTTGAATAGTAAGCTAAGTGCAGTGATTTTAAGTAACCGGTTAAATTGACTTGACTCATTGGCTTGAAGTTCTAGATTCGATTCCCGGTCGGAGTATTCATGTGTGTATCAAACGAGCGAACTTACATACATATACACTTACGTTTATTATATATATATATATATATATATATGTATGTAACTTATGACTGTAAATTATTTGTATGGGTATGCAGAAGTTAATTGTCTACTATCAACTATGTATTGTGATAGTTTTTAGCTACTCGAAACCTACTTTAACCTGATAATCAATTTTAGGAGACGTAAATGTTTTAGTGCTTAGTATGTATGTTGAAAACTGAAAGGAATTTTAAATACTAGATGTTACCATGTATTCTTAGACCTTAATTATTCAATATATTCAAAATCGTCACAAATAATCCAAATTAATACCGTCGTGACAGTAGTGGCTGGATGAGGGCCACGAAAGATCGTCTTTTGTGGCGTACCCTTGGGGAGGCCTACGTCCAGCAGTGGACTAATACAGGCTGATTGATTGATTGAATACCGTCGTGGAATAAGGGCTACAGGTTGTTAACCCATCGCCCCATGGATTACCTTGACCGATAGTCCCTTAGTCTCTCCTTCTAGTCCCTCAATCATCTCTTACACTGTGGCGAAAAGATCGGCAAATACTTATCTATATTATATTAGATTATTATTAATTATAGTTTGCAGAGTTTCTTAAGATACTGCTCAACAGGTTGTTCTTCACAAAGTCGCAATAGTTTAATTAGTTTTATTTTGAATTCTAATGAATATATAGTGCTGACTAATGACTTATTTTTAATATCTAACTTTTTATTCTCAATGAGTGATATTAATAATCCTTATGTTAAATAAAAAGAATTTCATTTCAAGGTCTAGCAACTTGGTGATAACTAATATTCCATAAGACATCACAACCCCAATATCTTAGCTAAAAAGTGACCTAAGACATATTATATCTCCAAGGTTCTGTCCTCCCCGATCGGGATTAAAGGACGTGAATGTATGAAGTTATACCTAAAACTTGGGAGGCTAGCCCCTTAAGTAACCGACCTCTTTGGTTCCTATTTCTAAACAACATCGTCCCCCTGCCTACCCCAAACGAACCCAACTTCGCAATCGAATTACCCAAGTAATTCAAGTTGACAAACTTAAAATAGAGTTTAATATATTAAGTAATCCATTCGGGAATTAATTATCGAGTGAAAGAGACTTCAAAGTTGAAGTTTTGTTTAAGATGTTTCGGGATGCGGGTACAGGACGGAAGTTAATGTTATCAGCTGCTTTTTAGTTTGAAATGGTGTAGGTTTTAAGGTATAACATTATTTTTACGTCCTATACTACCTCCGTGACCTTTGATGACCTTCTTGGCGTGACCGGTTAGACACCTGAACGAACGCTAATCGTGGGGTCCCGGGTTCGATTCCCGGTGGAAGCAGAGTTAAGAACTACGCTTTTCTACTGCTTTCCAGTCTGGTTGTTTATTATATATGCTATACAATGTATTTATCTATATATAATATGTATACATTTCATAAATATACGTTGACTAGTACCCTTAACACAAGTCTTAAATGTACTTACCAAGGGGCTAGTTCAATTGGTGTAATAATGTCCAATTATTATTATTATATTAGCACGGGACGGTCCGTTCTATTTAGCATGTTGCAGAAAGGGACTGGGGGTAATAAAACGCTGCACAAAAGTGGTCCATACCTAACATTCCTCTGAAATCCTGGGGATGTGCACTCAAGCCTCTAACTACCCCGCCACAGTAAAAAAGGGAGTGTCTATACACAAGTCGTGAAGCGTATGTATGCATGAAAATATGTATAAATTAACATATTGCTATGTTATAAGGCAGCTGATTACACAACCAAAATCCCTGAACGTTGTTTATGCTAATAAACACAGATAAGAAAGTTCATCACACGATACGGCAGCGACATTGCGATTTTATCAGGATCCCACTAGACTGCTAGGCGACAACCGATAAAACGTATGTAGGTTATTCATACATACATACTTCCATACATACATATTCTTATTCTTATTGTTAATTTTGCCCTCTTGTTGGTTCTAACCACGAACCAAATATAAAGAGGACCCGGAGTAAGGAGCGGTCCCCGTTACGCGGTGCGGCATCAAAATCGCGTGTTTTATTTGGTGCGCAGTCTAAAAATGTGTAGTAGAAAGAAGATACGTAATTTGATTGGTCGATGCCGTGTTTAGATTGGTTGTAATATCTCCGCTCTATCTTGCGTACCTCGTTTTAGGGATTAAAAAATGTAATCTATTGTATATAAAAAGTGACCTAGGAAATATTAAAGTCTCTCCAAATTTATTGTCTGTCCACCCTGAAAGAAATTAAAGGACGTGAATGTATATGTACGTACGAGTATGTATACTCTAAATCCCTTTCGAGGAGGACATAATATATCTATGAATACATCAACCCCTTTTCCCTACCAAGTGTGAGACAGTATCAACACAAATAGGGATCCGTGATCTCTGCCTACCAGTAGGGAAACATGCTTTATATATTGGTATATATTGAGAGTATTATAAGGTAGCTAGCCCATCACCCAATTAAGTCCCTTAATACTGACACTTGCTATTTTAACCCATTAAATGGGATAAGTCAATCAGAGTTGAACATCGCATCCGCTATAGCTTCTCAGAAATGCAACTGTGTCCGAATGATTGCTACAGTCAGTAGGTATCGAACTTTAACATGCAGCTTGGTTCTGCTAATTGTTAATTTTATAAACTATAGGTTTACAATTTAAATCTGAGTACCACTTTTCCATATAAAATATTCACACAACCCCAATATTCATGCTAACCGTAACCTAGGGGATATTTTCATGACTTCTAGGTTTTGTCTACTCTACAAAGTATTAAAGGACGTGAATTTTTATGGCAATAAGCCTGCATTAAGACACCGCATTATTAATTAATGATTATGCACAGTAAGATTAAAATAAAATATGTAATACATGAAAATAGAAGTATTTGTTTACACAGTGGAATGAATAATCCTGAAAAAGGAAGCATTTAATAGAAAATACTTAACAGTAAGAAAGATTGTGATATAATAAGACTAATGAGACAGAGATTAAAACTTTATGACACTTTTCCTTTAGAAATAGTATGTTTGGGATAATACAAAAATAAGATATACAAAACGTACTATATTTACTTAATATTGCATGCTTCGAGCTATTTGCATATAAATTCGATATTAATTTATATATTCGAGCTTGTTTTTCGTAACATATTATAGTAGAATCGAGCTCACACAATTTCTGGGAACACAATCAAATTGACAAATTATCTTCGTATTACTTGTAATTGTGTTGGAACAGTAGGATGTATTGCACTCACACATAATTAAATAATTTAGGCAACGACTCACGTTAATATGTAATAAAAGTTACATCAATGTCATTCACTTGAACTATTACAAATAGTAGTCATTGGTATGTTATGTTTATATGCAAATAAGTAACATGGAGTATTTATTATTTAGTACTAGGTAGGTGACGACCCAAAAAGTCATATGACAGTAAGATAGACGCCATATTAAAAAAGGGTGACGTTAGAACTATCTCTATACATATATATTGATTTACAGATGTGTGATTGTCAATGAAGTGAAATAGTTTTTACAGAAGCGCGATTCTCTGACTACCCCTCCGTAGGAAAACGGGCGTGATGTGTATGTATGGTATGTGTGTATGGCTTGAATAAACGGTGTCTCTTAGGGCTAAACGTGAGCACATTGATCGCGAACTTTATTAGGCAATTTTACTTTATGACATCATTCAAGTTAATTCACTTGTGAATTTAACTTTCGCGTGCCGATTTCGGGTGCGTTTACAAGGGGCGAGTTGGGGTGCTAGTTAATGTGGGATACTTATATTAAATAGGATAAGAAGGGAATAAATTTATTGTTTTATCATTGATCTTTAAGTATATATTTTGATTACTCTTCCAAATGTACGTGCCTTTAGAATTTCGCAGATGGACACTCAAGCCTCTGACCACCACGCCACAATAAAAAGCGAGCAAACACAAATCAAGGAGCCTATGTTATGTATTCCAAATAATAATATAAAAAAGCATCTCAATATAAAAGTGGGATGAATCAATATCTTTATAAATATGGCGTCTTCATTCAATAAAAATTCAATCACAACGCCAATAGTAATGCTATGATTGATTGAAACCATTAAGCAATGCTTATTTCCCGAAAATAAGCAAGAAATATCTGTTATATAGAAAGAAATGCTGAATATAGATGTCACACTATGATATAGATAACAATCTCAAGTAGGATTTAGTATTCCTCGAATAAACTCATTTATCAATGACTGAAAACATACTATTATACTTATACTGAAAATATTCTATATTGAGGTGATTGACCTAAGATAAACTGACAATCTATCTCGTTAAGTCTCTGTATCTACAAGTACATTCTAAAAATATATCATCATAAACCAATACAAATATACCAGCATAATACCAATGACTAAAAATACATAGGACCTTAATAATAATAACCATTATAAAAAACTTCCGTATAAAATGTTCAAATACAGATTTTCATACATGACTAGTTTTTCTATTTAACCCTCTACAGGGGAATTATGTACTGTATGTATTAACTCACCATTATACCTACACTCTTTTTTAGCATGAATATTGGGGTTGCGATGTCATAATGGAACATTAGTGACAGGTTGCTAACCTATCGCTCAATAGGTTCTATTTACCCTTAGTTGCCTCCTACGACATGCCGGGAAGAACGGCAGCTAGTTAGCATTCTTTTACGTCCTAAACTAGCACAGGACACTCACCATTATACGTCGTCAATTAATTCCAATCTACATCTACAACAAAGAAAAATCGACATTACTTGTATACGTTTACTAGCCTTTAAGTTACGTCAATTAGCCAGTAGTACTGTCTTGTTGTAAACGCGCATTTATTCCAATCACGTGCTGGGATGGAGGGAAATTATAGGCATTTTTGGTCGCCATTGAAAAAAGCGAAATGCACGAATTCTCGAATCAAAGCCACGTCGAAGCCAGTTGTTACCGATTGATGAAATCCAGGGGCCCAAGTCTAGTAAAGCGTTTCAGCACAATCGCAGTTCAATATCAGATCAGTTATAGTGTGAAGTTGGTAGGGGATGACCAAGTGTCAAATTTCACCTGTGAAATTGACAAGAGTGTCAAATTTCGCTTAAAAACTGAAGTTGGTAGTGGATTAGCAAAAGGGACAAATTTTGCCATTTTTAAGCGAAATTATTATCGACACTTTTGTCGATATCCATGATGAAATTTAGATCAGTTATCGTGTGAAGTTGGTAGTAGATTAACGAGTGTCAAATATCACAATTAAAATAAGCGAAATTGGCAAATTTCGCTTAAAAAGGGCGAAACTTGTCACTTGCTAATTTACTACGAACTTCACACTATTACTGATCTGATATTCAACTGAAATTTGCAAAAAGCATTAGCGAACTAAGACCTCAGTTAGTATTCAGTGGCCGTTCCGATATTCAATGTACATGCGTGAGATCACGTCTTAAAGGGATAATAATGCTTGAAGGCTTGTGATAGATTTTGAATAGAACGTACCATCTGCCGTCTTTGTACGAGGCGATTAAGAGAGGGTTACAGAGTTTAAGGCTAGTATTTGAACGGATATTAAAAAAGTGGAGTTACTACACTACACCTATATAGTTTGATATATTTTGGACTACATTTCAGAATTTTAGATGTTCATTTGATTTTTTTTTTTACTTATATTGCTACATATCATTTTTAACTGTAGACTAAATATAATGAAATAGAAATGTAATTGAAATATTTGTGTGAGTATATTGCTTTTTTTTGAGTTCATATTCCATAGTCTAAATGTATTACTAGTAACAAAACATTTTACATGTGAGCAAATAAAAATAATTTAGGACACTATTACACCAATTTAAAATAAACTAGCCCTTTGCTACGTACATTTAAGACTTGTGTAAGGGTAAAAATCAACATATATTTAAGAAGTACATACTTTTTATACATAGATAAATAAACACATTTATAGCATATACCACGACCAAACTGAAAATCAGAAGAAAATCGTAGTTCTTAACTCTGCCTTCACCGGGAATCGAACCAGGGACCCAGAACAATACGTTTACTCAATCAACACTAAATCACATATAACTCTAAAATCCTTATCAATGAATAAATAAATATCGCGCCCGCAAACCTGCAGTGTGAAGTTTAAAAATTTATTCAATGAAAACTAATACAAAACTAATTTTTCATACATTGTCAACAGCTTTTGTTATAGTTTTGATCAATTTGTTTTAAGTTTCCACCCAAGTTTTGCGCCGTGCAAGTTTCAAGCGCAATGATTTAATATGTTAGATGGATCATCATCATATTATCATTCATACGTACTTACATTTTACGCCAGTTTTCATGCAGAGTGATATAGATAGAGATCATCATTCGTCTATATAATATACATCACTATCTCTCATCTCTCCGATATTATGTAGTACATAAAATTACGGTTGCCTGTCTGTTGTGTAAAGATAACTTACAATTGAAGTTTCGCCATATAGTCAGCGTCAAAAATTTTACCAAGTTATATTTAAAAACATAGTTCTTATATCAATTAGGGACTTTTTCCTGATTCAAAATGGATAAACAGATAATATATGAAACAGTCCTAGTCTGGGACGTCAAAAGTATGGTAACTAGCAGCTGTTCTTCCCGGTATGTCGTAGGACACGACTAAGGGACTAGGGGTAGGTGGCATCTATTTCTATCTATCTATTGGGTGATGACCTAACAACCTATCATCAATGTTCCAAATACCATCACAACCCAAATATGTATGCTAAAATGTGACCACAGATATATCTTTGTGGTTCTGTCATCTGTGATGCGGATTTAGGGTAATGTATGTGTGTATGTAAATATATCTGAGTCCAATCTATCCCTTCTATACCACTGCCTCCCTTGCAAAGTTACACAGCTACTTTATTAAAATTCAAACTAGTCGAAAGTTCGCGTTAGCCTCTGCAATTTCGAGACGCGGCCGCGACTATGACTAAGTAAATTCCCATGTTGGCTCTCAACTTGATAGCTGCACTTTTACGGCCTGTATCGCTCTTGTTCTAGAATAATGGCATGGTTATGCTACGTATGTATGCAAGGGTAATAGGTGGAATTGGATGTTAATGTAGTAGGTGTAGTGTAGTGTTGTAGTTGTAGTGTTTAAGATTAAGACTAATTTAGGTACTTATTTAATTATTGCACACACTGAAATCGCAAATGGTTTCAAAGGGTAAAAAGGAATGGAATTTCAGTTGAATCTTTTTTCTAGATTAAAGATTAGATTAGTATTACGAGAGGAAAAGGGAATATCTAATTTTAAAACTAAAACTAAGCAGATTTTGTGTTTTCTAGGGAGCTTTTATATGTTATCTGCTAATATTTCTGTCCAAATAGATATCTGAATATTACAGAACGTTCTTTAATGTGATATTTACAATGAACGTTAATGTGATATTTACAATGAAATTTTTTATTACGTTTAAAAAATGTTAAGCTAATTCATAACGGAAACTAAACAACTTTCAGGTAATAAATGAATAATGTAATATATTTCCTGATAGGTCAGCAACCTAAAGATAATATTATTTTAGTAAAATGACCAGTTTAACTAAAAAACAACACTATGTACAAATTAAGCAGGAGATTTACGGATTTTTTACTCATAATAAAATGCTAATCCTTTTGCAATGATAAACTATAAAATCGTAAAACATAAGCACTTAATTACATTCTTCTCTATATTGTAGTTAAAGTAGTTATACATTTTCAACATTTTCTTGATAGCTTCATGCACTTTTATGTCCAAAACTGTATCGGTGTTAGAGAATAGAATTCCAGACCTTAATATTCTCTTCAATGTTGCAACCACTGTGCCGTTAAGGCTTTGTATTGAAGGAAGTGTGATGGAGATTGGAATTCTTTTGAAACTGAATTCTATAAGACTACATAATATATACATGTATATTCACACCCTTTAATCTCTTTCATACGTACATACATATCACGCCTGTTTCCCTGTAGAGGGGTAGGCAGAGATCTGGGATCCCTATTTGTCCCGATCCTGACATACCACTTTCGCTTCATTGACACTCATACATCTTCTCATACACACTCGGCGGTAATAGGTACTCCTAACGTCACTCTTTCAATATAGCGTCTAATACCTTTTAGTGGACAAAATCTCGGTGTCACCCCCAAAAGGGTTAAACGGACTTCAATGCATATATCGTAAGACTTAAATACATATACCATATCTCCCAAATCGCTTAATCTCTACTACATGCAGCAAAAAGTCATTTAATTATATCTCTCTATAATCCCAGTCCTGTGCTAGTCTGGGACGTAAAAAGAATGCTAACTAGCTGCCGTTCCTCCCCGCAATTCGTAGGAGGCAACTAAGGGACTAGGGGTAAATAGAATCTACTGGGCGATGGGATACAAACCTGTAACCAATGTTAATGAGACCTAATATTATATCGCCGAGGTTCTGTCCACCCTGAAACGGGTTAAAGGACGTGAGTGTATATGTATAGGTATGTATATTACCATACATTTACATTGAAGGCTGTATGTTATACTGCCTGCAGTTCACTTTATTATCTGTTTAGTACTAAACATAGTTAATTAAATAGCCCATAAAATAATAATTAGAAACATCATTAAAACATGTGTGGGTTTGTAATGTTATTGAATGCTAATTATCTGTCATTCTTAACCAGCGGTCTATATTTCTATTTAGAGGTAAATCAATCAATCAGCCTGTACTAGTCCACTGCTGGACGTAGGCCTCCTCAAGGTTACGCCACAAAATACGATCTTTCGTGGCCCTCATCCAGCAACTACCAGCAACCTTCTTGAGGTCATCGGTCCACCTATCAGGGGGGCGTCCTACACTACGATTGCTGTTTGAGGTAAATACGTACATATATGCGCACCTCTTTATCCCAACGGGATAGGCAGAGACTATCGGCCGCCATCTGGAACATTCCTGACAAATCTCTCAATTGTAATATAATTGAATATGATGCATCTAGTAGTAGTTAGTATGTACGTATGAGTACCTGTATAAAGCCTTATCACTATATTCCTCCCATACAAACCGAGTGTGTATAGCAAGCAATTTGTAAGCAATAAAACAGCCCGCACCAAGAGGCCGTTCCCAAAACGCATCGTAAATGCACTGCCTTATCATTGGTAATAAATCAGAGATTCCCGGTAGAATACTGTTAGGGATAGGTCGGCCAAATTGATGGTGTACGGAGAGGTATGGGTGTATATGGGAGTATTGAATGAAGTTTAAAGAGTTTCTATGTACGTTTTCGTAATAAAAATACATTTTCGAAATGCATCAAATATTACGGTGAGGGAAAATATTGTGGGGAAATCTATCTGTTACCCGAAAAGGTGTCTGTAAATAGTTAAATTGAGTAATGACTATATGTTGGGTTCGAGGTGGCCATAGAATTACTACTTTCACATGGGAAACTGAACCCCTGACTACTCCGCAAGGGTTAATGGTCGTGAAAGCGATATTTTTTTGTCTTAACTTCATCAAAGTTTTCCTATTTGTTATTTAATGTTAGTGTTTATGTAAATGCCTATGCAGTGAATAAAGAATTTTCTATTTTCTTTCTTTAATTATCTTTACATATCATGTATATATAGATACACTATATATACAACGTTTTATAAACTCTTATGAGGTGTATAAAACATTGAAGACACGAATTATCTTTGCATACTTTTGACATAGTTAAAGGGCAAGATGAAATGATAATCAAAAAAAAATTAACTAATAACCAATATATCATTCAACATGTATATTTTTTATTATAGAAACATATTCATAATAATTTTAATGCATATCATAAAACACTTTTTCAGAGTATTTCTTCAAAGAAAAACCTGACGGAACCATCTCCGCAAAACAAGTCTCCGTTCCGACCAGTGTTAATTCAGTTTTATAGCTGCTTGCAATAAAATGAATCCAACATTATAATGCGCGTGAAATCTTTGACGTGCGGAAAGGTTGAAGGACAACGAACGGGGTTCGATTCCCTGATTGCGATTTATGATGAGGGAAATATTAGGAGAAAGTTTTGACTTAATGACGTCAATATTGAATATGTTATGGTATAGTTACTGAGGAGTCTGTGAGACTTTGTGATTATAAATGCCTTGGAAGGCATTCAAGGATGTGAATTTATGTATGTGTGTATGATGTATATATAAAATAACATAACATACATATATGTAATATAATTAAACATTATTACACACTTTTGTGCATAGTCCTTTAAATTGTGATTTTTTTTTTAATTACTTTCTCTATTTCTTATAATTTAAAGAGTAGATACAATAATTAGTCTCATATATAGTATTATCACATTTAGTCTATCAGGAACAACTATATAAGAACTACTATATACACCAATATTGCCCTTCAATTCATTTCAGGGTGGACATCATTTCGAAGACAAAATCTCGCCGTAACTCGATAGTGCTAGATTTATATGACATATTGGTAACAAATTACTAACCCATCACCTATTAGATCCCATATATACCTTATCCCTTAATCACCTTCTAAGATGTCTAAATATAAGCTACAAAGTACAGTTTAAGTAAAGATAGATACTTAGTTACTTAGTCTATATCTACTATGGAACTACTTAAACAATTTCCCTTTGTTGTCCTATTGACTATTGGGACTATTGTGAATTGAATTCGGCGTTCGAAGCCTGCCTCTGGTAGGTGTCGGGAACAAAAATACTAATACAAGAATAAATAAATCCACCTCAATGCCAAGTGACGTTTGGAAGTACTCAACGTGAGAATAGGGTGGCCATGGGATAGGGTAATAGGGGATATGTGGATTATTAGGATAGTGACTAAATGGAATGGTTTTCGTTCAGAATTATTGACATTCGTGCTTATAAAAGAGATAGAAGATAGGAAAACAATAGGAATTTCTGAGAGATTTTTATTCATTTCACTAGAAAACGGAACTTATCACGTATATTTTATAAACGTAAGTATTTCATTTGTTACCCAATTTTTTGGCCTTGTTGCAATGGCTATGGTCACGAGCGAGCAAAATGAGACGTAGGTCCCATTATCTTCTAAAATAAAATCAATTGAATTCTTCAAAAATTTCAATACTTTTCTTTTAATATACATAAGAATGAAGCTAGTTAAATTTCTAAACTAATTATAGAAACATTTGTTTTTTTTTATTATTTATACCGACATTATATAGAACATAGCCATGCTATAACCCTGGTTCTGGCAAGATCACTGAAATTTAGCAACACTGCACGTTGTTTCTTTTTGGATTGGTAGAAGGCAAGACAAGCTTGCCTTGTTGGTTCCTATAAGAGACATAATATACAATCTGTATATATATGAATGACGGTGATAACGTGGAGTGTTATTAAACTCTTAGATCACTATAAATATATTTTTAATTTCTTATTAATATTACGAGTATTTTTTCAATATTAACCCCAAACCATGGTCACCCCGTATAAAAATCCTTAACACTGGCAACAGCAAAGCGATTCTGCACGAAATTTGCTTTCGTGTGCAAAATGGAAAATGTAGTAGAAAACATTTCCATTTCATTGGCCGCTCTGCTACATCGCTTTGGAAATATGAACCTTATACTCCCTCCCTTTTGGGGTAGACAGAATCTTAGAGATATTATATATCTTTGACTAAATTAAATAGGTTTATCAGGGTTTTGAGAGAAAATATGTGACAGACAAGTTTTCCAATAAATTTCACACTTTCAGCTATTTAGTAAGTTTTCACATGTATGGAATATTAACTATCTTAGGTAATTACATAGCAACATTTACACACACATACACATCGAGCCCAATTCTCTGTAGAGGGGTAGGCAGAGATCACGGATCCCCATTTGTAACGATCCTGACAGACCACATTCGCTTCATTGACACTCATACATCTTCTCATACACACTCGGCGGTTACAGGTACTACTAACTTCAACATAAAGACATAGTTATATAATCACAAAAGTAATGAATACAGGTAAAAAAAGTATTATGTTGCTACTCTGGACATTTTAAAGAATTTACCTAATTAAAAAAAATTGTATATCTTTTTGCCTTGTATTAGTCATATTACATTCAATTCATTATTTTACAAATACATTAATATCTATTAATATTGTATAATCTTAAATTCAACATTCATACTAAAAATCGACCAAGGAAATTTTTTATACTTTAAAAGTTCTATATAACCCAAAAGGGATTAAACAACGTGAGTGTATATGTATGTATATCAAAATCTACTATCACAAAATTATATTTAATATTATTTCAGTCAAAAACTAGAACCTGGAACAACAATAGAGGTGTCATCGCCAACCCACTGGCAGAATAAGCCCTATCAAGTATTTCAAACACAGGAGCTTATACCGCGATATTCCATGCCAAATTGAACCTTAAACCCTAGGTGATAGGATCCTGGGATCGACAGCAAAAATACATACACAGCAGAAGTCAATTGGAAAACTGTCATATGCCAACAATGTGAAATTCTAAGAGCCATGCCGAGATTGCATCGCGAAATAAATTCATAAGAAAGCCTTTAACGTCTGTGTGTGCAGAGGTTTATGGTGTCGATAAAGCTAAAACTAGGGTCTGTAATATCCCTGAGGAACGATCCGTGAGTTTTTTTCTGTTTAGCTTAAGCAGGGAAATAGGCGTGATGTGTATGTATTTAGTTCTTTATCGTTAAAGGACATTGTCGAATTTAACATCTGTTATAGACATTGCACCGAAAAAACATCGTGAGGTAACCTGTCTATACCTCGGGACAAGTAATAGCCAGTACCTGTAAACGGTGATACGGTACACTGCCTATCACGACGGGTGCTGCCTGTATAGTGAAACACGTATATGCTACAAAATTTCGGAGGTAGGTAGTCAAGCCTCTGAATACCCAGTCACAATAAAAAAGGGAGTGTATAAAAATCGTGAAGCGTATGTATGTATGTAAATTATTTTTAATCATTATTAATAGGTATATTCGCACATACCATTAACATACTATATTATAAAACAGAGGTCATGCTTTGACTGGGAATCAAACTCATAACCTTAAGATTATCTTATTCCAGCATTTTCACTACACATGTCACCAAATATTTGAACACGTTCCTAAACTACCTTTAAGTCTGCAAAACTACAACAAAAAGTTTCAATTTGCATTCAATTCAATTGTCGCGTCGCGTTTCAATCGATTGTAACTAGCTCGAATCGAAAGAAATAGTTGCGACGTCGACTGGGTAGAAAAAAACGGAAAAATCTCAATAAGGCACCGTTTTGATACTGCAACAATACAAATGAGAGCCAATAAAAACGTTGGGGCTGGTTGCTGCAGAATAGGACATTCTGCTCCGCGAACTAGGAGCTGATTTATAAGGTCGAATGCCGGTCAGAGGTTGATTCTTGTAAATGCAAATAGAGTGTCAAAATGCCAACAAAAGATTTACTAAAATTAATGATATTAAATTGCGTTTTAAGTAGTATACGAAAAAGGCATTCATTGTGAAATCATTATCGCTCAAAATTATTTACTATTATTACATCAATTACGTCTATATCTCAGATTTTGTATAGTAAGGAAGGATTAAATTATTAATCAGAAACACTTTTCACCAGATAGTATTATTTAGATAAATTGACAGGTTATTTACGACATTTTACTACAATTAATAACTGATAATCACAATTAAGATTTTATTACTTGTGCAAAAATTTAGTCTCAAAACCGATTCCGTGTAGCGGGGTAGGCAGAGATCACGTATCCCCATTTTTCCCGATCTTGACTGATCACTTTCGCTTCATAGACACTCATACACCTCCCCATACACACGCGGCGGTTATAGATACTTCTAACGTCACGTCTATGTAACTGTTCTGTCTTATTGGGGCCGGCCCCTACGTAACTGCTTTTCCACTTCACTCGCATTATTCATTAAAATAGAATTTTATGTTAAATATCGCATACAATATAGTTATTCTTTTTAGCTTCTACGTTCACTATTTTAGTGTTTAATATTTGCTAACAGTAGAATTGTTAGCGGAATGCAACTTGAGACGTTTGATTTCTATTTCCCTGGTCTCTTTGAATCCTTTTTTCCCAGTTCCATTGGAATTCATGATTCATCGAATCTGCACAATACGGAGTAAACAATTACCAACAAATGTCTAACATTGTGACTGTGATCTCTTTTGGAGTGTTCAGTGTCTCGAATACTCACTTGTTGGTTTATATCATTGAGTATGTGATATTAAAAATACTGGTATATGTATAGATTTGCTTATTATTAATAAACACTTAAACGACCTTTTTACCTTTACGGGTTATTAAGAAGTCTGGGTATCTTCACAATTACAGAGCTACTAATTTTATAGTCCAAGTGTTAACCAGATAGTCAGTACTCAATGTGACAGACATTGACTATTACCTGTTCCCAGGAATAGGTAAATTTCCTCACGAGTTTTTCCCCTACTTACGACATAGTATATCAACACTTTATAGTACTATGCATATTTATAGTCTTTCCAGAAACAATCACTTTCAGTAATCGATAGAACCTACCTTTAGTACATTGCCATTATACCATTAGTTGCAAACTCCGTTAAACATTCAAAATAAACAAGCACACGAGAATAGAAAACTTTAACCAAATATACGGTTATGGCCCGTAGAAAACGAAACTATTTGTTTTCCAACGGAATAACCAAATAAGGCTCTCATTCGCGCGCCGACCGCCACGCAGGCTGCACGTTTTAACTTTATCTAGAATGCTGTAACAAGAATTCCTTGCTAACGACACAGACTAAGGAATTGTACTAAATCAGTATGAAATAGGATCTGGCTTCGATCGGGATTAGGTTTATGGATGCTGATTGGAAGGGAGAGATTGTTGGGTTCTAGGATCTTAGTAGATTTAGGTATGTACAGAAAAATGTAGAGATTATTGATTTATCGATATAAGGATCTGATAAGCCTCTTTTTTTTCAATATAATTGTTAATTTAGAATTTTTTTTATCGAAACTTTATAAAGGCTTATTGACAAGACATTATAGCTTCATTATCATTTTATCATTTGCTGAACTGCATATATATATATATATATAATATTAACGTAATAAACTGTTTCGTGAGTGATATTGTAGTAGTAGGTATAAGAACAGAATAAGTAGTTAATATCTTAAGAATAATCAGAATATCAACAACAAATCAATTATTTTTATACACATTCCCTTCACACACACACACACACACACACACACCTAGTTTACAAAAGTCTTAGGCCGCGCAATGTCCTCCTCGATTCACCATATACTCAGTATACGATCTTCAGCACGTACACAGTAAATACCGTACCTGTGATGACATACGGTGCCGAGACGTAGAACATGACATTCGGGCTGGTTCACCGACTACATGTTACTCAGCGAGCAATAGCGCTTTCGTTGCTTGGTATCTTAAGGGACAGAGTCCAGAACGAGATAATCCAGTAGAGAACCAAAGTCGTAGACATTGTCTATAGATGTTGCAAGCTGAAGTGGCACTGTCGTAGAACCGACGACAGTTGGAGCAAAGTGGTTCTCGAATGGTGGCCGCGTCTTGGTAAAAGGTTGCTGGTAATGGTTAACTGAGGGCCACAAGTGATCGTGTTTTGTGATGTGACCTTGGAGAAGCTTAAGTCCAGTAGTGGACTACAATAAGTTGATTGATCGAGGCTGATGGTCCATTGATTGGCATAGTGAGTTTCCAAAGGAATAATAGTCAGTTAGGTTAGGGCTTTATAATCTACAATTACAAGAGTTTTTACCTTAGGTTTTAGACTTGCTGTAATTACTAAAACTGAATATTCCTGGAATAAAGTGCAAGAAGTTTTAATTCTACTTTAAGTAGGAAAGACATTGAGACATTTCTCTGATTAAATCTCGCCTGAGCTTTTAAGCTCTGGAGATGGCAAGCACAACAAAAACAGAGCCCTTAAAAGACTTCTTCACGACCGTTTTCCCTAAGAGAGTAGTTAGAGGGTCTTGTGACTGAAATTTTGTAAGTTAAACTGGATGTGGTCTGTACGATTATGTAGTCTTCAAGTTAGTACTAGAAAACATCGTTAGGAAACATACTTATATGAATACCTACCGTTTCAGTTAGTAGGTATTTTACCCAGGTATATACTTAAATATACATAGCAATAATGCCTGTTTATCTACACAAAGGTAGAGAGAGATCACGAATCCACATTTGTCAATTGTATATTAACCTTAATGTACACGTAGTGATCAAAGATTTACTTAAATACTCAAGCGTCACTATAGTTCAATAAAAATGTCCATCACAACTCTAATATCCATGCCAAAACCTGACCTAGGAGATATCATCCAAGGTTCTGTCCACCCCGAAAGGGTTTCAGTACCTTAATGTATACAAACAAGCATCTGACTCATAAAACTTATCTTTTTAAGTACAACACAAAATCTTCAAAACGAAAAATAAAGAAAAACATCTTTCGCGTCTGACGTTACGTGTGACGGTTTTTTTTATCATTTTTCATGTCATTAAAGCGAGGCTTGCTATGAAAGGTTTAAGGGTTGCCTTGAGTTTTGGGGTTCATTAAAAATGTCACGGTCTAGGGAGATAGGCGGACTATAGCAAGGTGCAGATTGCCGATAAGGGTGGAGAGAGTCTTGACATTATTTTGAGTCTCTGTTTGAATAGAAAAGGTTGGGTATAAAGTTTGTATGAAACGACTTTTTGTTAGCTTTGGATTTTTTAGTATTGTTCGTAGATTAAATATTAACTATGTATCTGCCTTAATACTGGCTTGTAGGATGTGATTAAGAATTGCGGGAAAAAATCTAAAGCTAACTTACTTAAGCGCCATTTCGCAACACACTTTGAATCGCTCAAAGTATTAAAAAATTGAAAAAAATTCTAAGTATAAAAACCATTTATTATAAGATTTTCTATAATGTTGAGTCACTAAATTCACGAACATGTATTTGAAACAATACTTTATTTTATATGAGACCGGTATCACGATGAATTAATAAATATATATACCTTTATTTATAACCCGACGTTT
This sequence comes from Leucoptera coffeella, assembly GCA_030578115.1. Lineage (NCBI taxonomy): Eukaryota > Metazoa > Arthropoda > Insecta > Lepidoptera > Lyonetiidae > Leucoptera > Leucoptera coffeella. The sequence goes on from JAMBLF010001630.1 coordinate 28,174, forward strand.
CGACCCAGTTGCATAGGCCGTGGTCGCGGGAAGTGTATCTTAATTGTATTAATAGGTTAGGAAGGTTATATAAAGCGGTCTATATTTTTATTAACTTATGTGATACGACCCGGTCTCACATAGTAAATAAAATGGGTAATCGCGAGTATTTAAAAGTAGCTAATACAACAATAACCCTCAGTCGTCTATGGTTCGTCATCAAAGTCAGCAGCTCAGTGAAAGTTGAAAATACAAATAATTATTTTCGCCTGAATATTTAGTCAATTGTGATGCCAAACTGGCTTAATATGTTTGCTTTGGGATTATATTTGGATCCTCAACTGGAACGAACCATAGAACAAGGAAGATCAGAATTGCAGCTTCGACTTCGTTTCTCTTCGGTTGTAGCGGCTGGCGGTGTAACCATGGCGACTGAATAACAAGTGCAAACGCCATGGCATCAGCGTTTGTACTTGAGCCGACATAACCTCAGTGATGAATGGCTTATTAAAGAATTAAAATAATAATAATAACCCTACTGTTTTCCCAAGTATATTCCTACACTGTGTCCCGTTGCCTAGCCCGTTTTATTTAGGGTTCGGTAGGAAATTCGCAAAAACCAAAGCGAGCGTGCCTCCGAGCTCTCTTTAACATAATAATAGATTTTGGTTTCGAAATTTATCTCTAGCAAACTATGGACATAGGAATGTGTGTTTATAGGGTTAAATACTTACTAAGGGACGTATATATATATATATATATCACTACATAGTATACTCGTAAAACAAAGTCGCTTTCTTTGTCCCTATGTCCCTTTGTATGCTTAAATCTTTGAAACTACGCAACGGATTAATATATAGGATAGGATATATATATATATTTGTTGTTGGAGAACTGTCACGAGTGTCAGACTAAGTGGTTAAGCTTTTATTAACGTCCACTAATTTAATTCAGCAATAGTGTTTAAAAGCCCAGAATCAATCTCAAATATCTTGTCTCGCTATAGTTACAGTGCAGTGTCCTTTTTCACTTATTAAAATAGTGTTTTTATGGGATTTTAGTGTTTATTACAGTGAAAACAGATTACGTACCCAAAATATCGTGGGTAGTTAACAAAAATATATACTTATTATTAAATAAACTTTAAAGTCTAACAAATTTTCGACCGCACAGAATAGCGAGCGGTGGCTCAGTTGATAACAATAGAATTTAACAGTGCTAAGTAACGATCAAGTGGTTCGAATCTCAGTGTACTTATTAACTGTCAATAGTTATTTGAAAGCTTTTTACTTTATTTAATTTTTCGTTTTTGTTTTATTTTCTTTTTATTTCGTTTTTGTTTTATTTTTCTTTTTTATTTCGTTTTTGTTTTATTTTATTATTATTATTATTGAACTGAACAATTTGAAAATGAACTGTTTAGCTTGTAAAAAAACTGTGTCTGCCTCGGAGATCATGGATTGCAGCAGCTGTAGTGGTAGCTACCACTACAAATGTCTGGGGATGTCCATGAGCGCCTACAAAAGGCAATCTAAGGCTGCCCGCAATAAATGGACTTGTCCAGAGTGCGCTCGCGTGCGACCGAGGGGTGATAACGAGAACACTCCCGTGCGCCTGGTGCAAGCAGTGCCGGATCCCGAGGACTCCGGTGACTCGAGCCGACCACCGTCACCGATGGCAGGGGACATCGCTGCGCAGATGCAACTACTCCGGACAGAGATGGTTGCAGCCATGGCGGAGCTACGCGTAGGACTGCGGGACGAGCTGCAGGAATTCCGCCGGGATATGCGGCGGGAGATCGCGCTCGTCAGCGACAAAGTTAGCGATCTCGAGCGCCGTCTGGTCGCGCTGGAGGGGAGGACAGGGGATGTTGCTGCGCTGGACGATGCCGTCCTCTCGGCTGCTACTAAGCCTCTGGAGCGAGCCATCCATGAGCTCCAGCATCAGTTAGCGGAGAGGGACCAGGACCTGCTGGCCAATGATGTGCAGCTCAGTTGCGTGCCGGAGGTGCCGGGTGAGAATCCGTCACACTTGGCGGCGCTGGTGGCTGCGAAGTTGGGCGTGGCGCTGGACGAGCGGGACGTGGTCAGCGCCGTGCGGATGGGGCCGCTGCGCGATGCCGCTGGAGCCGCTGGTGGACCAGATCGTCGACCACGGCCTATAGTAGTCCGGCTTGCGCGGCGGTCGACTCGCGAGGAGCTGATCCGCGCGGCCCGCGTGCGCCGTGGAGCGACCACCGCGGACATGGGTCTGCCGGGAGAGCCTCGCAGGTTTTACCTGAACGAGCGCCTCACCCGCCTCAACCGGCAGCTGTTCGGACGAGCGCGCGAGCGGGCCAAGGCTTGCGGCTGGCGCTTCGTCTGGACTCGTGACGGGCGAGTGCTGGCGCGCAAGGCGGATGGCGCCCCTGTTCACCGCATCCGGGAGGAAGAGGACGTCGAGAGGGTTTTTGGCTCTCTCCCTGTTTGTTAATATTTTTATGTACACGTGTTCTTTTTTGTTATTGTTTATTTGTTGTGAACCATGTTCTGATGGATGCCTTTGATTCGGTGCGGTTTGATGTCTGTGTCGCTGCCTATATATTTAATTTTATTATCATATATTATAATTATTATATTCATATGTATGTGTATAAAATATGTTTTAAATTATTATTTAAAACATTTTATGGTTATGTATGTTTTAAATTTATATGTGTATGTACTGTAAAAAGTTCTATTATGTTTAAGTATCTTTATGAATCGTTGGTTTATGCAGACATTTCCTTCCACGGTTTCCATGACTCGTATTAAGCGATTCAAGATTGGGTTGTTTAATGCGGGCTCGCTGGGGACCGGCCATGACGAGCTGGAGGCGGTGGTTCTTCGTGCAGACTGCGAGTTGGTGGCCATCAACGAGACGTGGCTGCGGGGAGGCGACGAGGGGCGCGCGCCCTCCATTCCCGGGTATCGCCTGCGCCATGTGCCGCGGCCGCGCTCCGTGCGTGCCCGCGGGGGGTGGCGTTGGGTTCTACCTGCGGCGAGGCTTGCGTGCGTGCCTGGTTTCCCACCCCGTGTCGCCCACGGTGGAACAAATGTGGTTCCGCGTCGTAGTTGGTGGCACCCGGCTCGTGGTTGGGACGGCTTACCGGCCGCCTTGGCATGACGCTGACGACTTTTTTGACGCATTGACTAACTCCGTGACATCTTTTAATAATTATGACAAACTTGTTTTAGTAGGTGACATGAATATTAATATAAATGACATACATGACAGAAACTTTAAATCTTTGACGGACTTTATGACAATCTTAAAACTAACACAGCATGTAAACAAACCGACTCACTTTAGAGATCCCGCCACATACGGTGGCAGTAGCCAAACTTGGAACTAAATTTGACGTTACCGCCATTGCGTGTTATTTTGTATGAAAGGTAAATTTAGTATTACCAGCGTTGTGGTTTTTGCCCACTCTTTGTAATTTTTATGTTTGTTAAGGGTGATTATAATAAATTGATTTCCGGAGTTTCTTGTTAGTTCTTCTCCAAGCTAGGGTCTCCGCTGATCTAACCTCGGTAAAAAATATGTAAAGACAATGCTCAGTGCCATGTTTGAAATAATAGTTTTAAGAGATTCGCGATTTATACTCATGATATAAGATATAAGGGTGTGTATAAGATTGATTGCAGCTGTGGGAAATCCTACGTCGAACACACTAAACGGTCTATTGCGGACAGAGTGAAGGAACACATAATATATGTAATATATAATAAGAAGGATAAGTCCCGTTAATTATTAATCATGTTTGAAATAGTTTAATAAACATATTTTGACTTTGATATATTAATTTGTTTTATTTGAGTTTATAGCTCTGCAACCAAAGACCGTTACAAATGAAACCTATAATGTATCGAGCCGTATGGCACAGTGAGTGCTAGTTTTGGCGTGTTTACTGGCAACACTGGATTACGCGACTGTGGCGACGCCTCCAACTGCCACCGTATGTGGCGGGTACTCTACTAACCATTCACAAAGTACAATTGACCTGATAATAACTGACGCACTGGTTCGGTCTGTTGACATACGACACAGCCCTGACTTAGGCAGACATGCCTTCGTTTTGGCTGAACTTGACCTGAAGCGGAAGGGACCAGTACCAAAACACATTGTGTACCGGCCGCTGAAGGACATTGACATGGACCAATTTAACAATGACTTAACTGAGATAGACTGGACCAGTATGACAACTCATGATAACGTTGATGACATGGTAACTTTCTTGACTAACAATATAACACGTCTTTTTAACAAACACGCCCCGGACAGGAGTATTTTGGTGAAGGATGCTCCTAAGCCTTGGTTGACGAGCACTGTACTGCTTATGATGCGGCTACGCGACAACGCTTACAGGCGTTTCAAGCGTACTGGAATCGAGGCACATAAGCAGTACTATAAGGACCTGAAACGACTTGTCGTTCAGGCTCTGCGTTCTGAAAAACAGGCATATTTTGACAAGACAATTAATAACAGGACTAACTCAAAGACATTGTGGAAACACTTAAAAAAGTTAATTCTTACTGACAATAACCAAACTGACTTGCCACAATTTTTTGACGATCCTGACTCTATAAACAGGCATTTCCTGGACATACCTGGAAAAGCAGACGTGACTATTAGTGACTTGACATATTATGAATTTCACCGGTTTGGTTCTTCGTCTTTCTCGTTGAAGCCGGTTTCGGCTGCAGCGGTGACAAAGATTGTTTCGGCGATCAAGACGAGGGCCAAGGGTGTTGACGACATTGACATTGACATGCTATTATTGACATTACCAGTGACTATTGACGTATTGACAGCAATTGTGAACAGGAGCCTCAGCACTGGTATCTTTCCGACCAGTTGGAAAGCTGCCAGGGTCCTGCCGTTGCCGAAAATACCTAACCCGACTGATATCTCCCACCTCCGTCCCATAAGTATCCTTCCATGTGTGTCAAAGATAGTGGAGAGGGTTGTGAGTGATCAGCTTACGAAATATCTAGAAGAAAACGGTATTTTGCCCGAATATCAATCGGGCTTCCGGAAGGGCCGCTCTACTGCGACCGCCTTGGCGAATGTGGTCGACGACGTTCTGCAGGCCCAGGGCGATGGCATGAGCACCCTAATGGTATTACTCGATTTTTCTAGAGCTTTCGATAGTCTGAGCATACCCTTGCTATTATCCAAGATGTCGTATTATGGTTTTTCTACCGGTGCTGTAAAGTGGTTCGACAGTTATCTATCTCATCGAACGCAAGTCGTTGGGCTGCGGGGGATGGACGGTGGAACTCGGTGGTCTTCCCCTCGTGTGTTGACGAGGGGAGTTCCACAGGGTTCTATCTTAGGTCCTCTGCTTTTTATACTGTATAGCGCGGATGTCGTTAGCAGTATCGAAAGCAGTCGATATCATCTCTACGCTGATGATTTGCAGCTGTATGCGTCCGCCAAACCTTCGGGAATGTCGGAATGCATACGGAGCATTAATTCTGAGCTCGAACGAATTGCGCGTTGGTCTGATAGGAGTGGTCTTACGCTGAACCCTTCCAAGTCTAAGGTTTTAGTTCTTGGAAGTCGGTCGCAAATTCGAAGTACGATGGATGTCCTTTCTACCAATGGTATAGTTGTCGGGGACAACGTCATAGAAGCGGTGGAGGAGGTTAGGAACCTGGGCTTACTGATGGATGGTGAGCTTCGTTTTGAGAAGCACGTCCTCAGTATGGTCGGGAACTGCTTCTACCGTTTAAAGGTGCTTTACAATATCCGCGAATATCTCAGTATCGACTTGCGTGTCTGTCTGAGTGAAACGTTGATACTGTCGAGGCTTAACTACTGTGATGTTGTTTATGGTAGCTGTATACTTGGTCGAACTAGGAAACTGATACAACGGGTTCAAAACGCATGCACCCGTTTTTGCTTTCATATACCTCGCCGATCCCGCATCACTCCGTACTTGAACGACGCGAACTTGTTGAACATGCAATCGCGGAGGCGGCTGCACTTCGCGGCGTTGTTGTTTGGTGTCATTCGGTCGGAGAGCCCTTCTTACTTGTACCAAAAACTCAAGTGGTCAACGAACCCCCGTCACTTTAAGGTTAGGGCTACTTTGCCAGTGCACCATTCGGCAGCGTTTCGGGGATGTTTCAAGTTCGCTGCGTCCAAGTGCTGGAATGATATACCGCCACCTATCCGTGACGTTGCTTCTAGGACAGTCTTCTGCCGTAGGTTTAAGGCTTATCTGCTGGAGCAACAAAAATCCTTACCCTAAATCCTACCTATGTCTAGCCTTGTCGGTGCAAATACCAGATATTTATATAAATGTGTTTGTTTTAATATGTCTGTATATGAAATATATTAATGTGTGGTTAAGTGATAATTGTGATGTACTGGATATATAGGTATTGAGTTTAAATTGTATACATTATATGGTTGTATGTGTTGTAGTGGTATGTATATATATGTTTCTAAATATGTTCGTGAATTAATTTATATATGTATGTGTACATATATTTACATGCGTATATATATTTATATATATGTTTGTATATTTATTTATAAATCTATTATATATAAGTTATGTATGTAAGTAATTATTGCGATGTTTATTACAATTGTATAATTGTGTGTACGTTTATTATCTTTATTATATGCAGCTTGTGACAGTCTTCGAATCGGGTGCTGCCGGAGGACCAGTGATGCAGCCTAGCTGCATCGTATACTGAGGCAGCACCTTTTCACTGCATCAATGGTTTTCATTCTTTATGTTTATTGTTATTGTTTGTGTATTTAATGTAATTTGTGCAGTTGTGCAGTGAATAAAGTATTTTCTTTCTTTCTTTTCTTTATTTAGAATTACTACCTTCGCATTTGCGGAGATGGAAACCTGAACCTCTGACTACCCCGCTAGGGTTAATGGTCGTGAATGCGTTTGTCTTTTTGACTGGGACGTAATAAGAATGCCAACTAGCTGCCGTTCTTTCTGTGTAGGAGGCGACTAAGGGACTAAGGGTATCTATTAAAAGATGGGAGAGTAATCTGTTAAAAATGTTCCATTATGACATTACAACCTGAATTCATGCTAAAAAGTGGCCAAGAAGATGTTTTAATGCCTCCGAGATTTTGTCTACCCCAAAAGGGATTAAAGGACGTGAATGCATGTGTATGTACGTCGTTATAATTTAATATCATTTAATTCATTGACGTAACTTTGAAACAGCGTAACGTTAGAAGTACCTGTAACGGCTTAGTATATTTGAAAAGAGTGTAAATGAAGGAAAAGTGGTTTGTCAGGATTGGTACAAACGGGGATCCGTAATCTCTGCATACCCCTCTATATTTAATTAAGCTTAATAAATAGGACCAAATTACATATATACTCACATCATCATATCCCTTTCAGGATTGACAGAACCTTGCATACATAATACATTGTCAGTCACTTTTAACTTACATACATACACACACATCACGCCTGATTCCCTGTAGAGGGGTAGGCAGAGATCACGGATCCCCATTTGTCCCAATCCTGACAGACCACTTTCGCTTCATTGACATTCATATATCTTCTCATACACTCTCGACGGTTATAGGTACACCTAACGTCACCTGTTTTCAATATAGCGTCTTTTTAACTTAGGGGTTCATTTTACCATTGATAGGGAATATCGGTGACAGGTTGCTAGCCTATCGCCCAAGAGATTCCATAATAATAATTTTTAGTCTAAATTGATACCGGCCGATGTAATTGAACCTTATCCGTCTGAAAACTAAACAAGCGATTGGCCACGGCTTTGCTCGTTCGTGCGTTACTGTTGCTGACAGTATGGGAGTGCTGGTAATAAAAGGTGTAAGTGAGAAATTTTATTTTTTTAGAAATATATTGATAACATATTGAGGATAAGTGAGTGAAATGTCTATTTATTTGTGTTCAATAGACAAATAAAATACGCTTCCCGACTTGTGTATAAGTATATGTTTTTGTATAACTGAATACAATTTATATTTTTTAACTAGTTTTCTTCCAATTATTCCAAAAGTCAACACTCACATATTTTGACCTGTTGTTGTACACATGTTGTATTTTTAATTTTCATAGTTTTTTATGTTCAACAATAAGTAGGTATATTTATTTATTAAACAAACAAAATAGAATTATATTAATAAAGTTAAATCGACTTAGATATAAATTATAAATATTTATATGAAAATAGAGTGTAACTACGGTAGCAGTGTTCCTCTTTTCAGCACATATTAATGCTAATATATCTTAAAATATATTAATACTACTGTCACAGAATTAAGTAATAATAATACCTTTATTATTTTAAGAACTAATTGTGAGCAAAACTCACTTAGTCGCCTTTCTAAACAAGGCTATTTATGGAAGTGTACTGGTGTAGCAAAAAATGATAGGTTTATGTCACATTTTTTGCCCAAGTGGCCAATAATTAATTCACGTTTTGTTTAGGCTCCTAAACACTTTTTGCGAACCAAATGACATTTATAGCGTAAAAATCTGAACGGATATTATTCAATGTTAAGTTTAGTGTTTTCATGGAGTCTACTTTTAGTTTTGACAATTTGCCATGTTATACACTCACTTTAGGAATAAAGAAGTATTACTTAGTATTATGACTATACATGTATTATATTAACAACCACATAACCCTATACAAGATTGATAATAGCAATAATAACAATAGCACTATTGCATTACAGAATTTAATATAATAAAAATACATTAACGAAATGCGTCGAACACTACGGTGAGGGAAAACATCGTGAGCAAACCAACCTAGTAATAGGCAATAGTCACTGCTTGTAAGTGGCGACATGGCTTACCACCTGTCACATTGACTACTGACTGTCTGGTCAACACTGGGGTTCGCGGTGGCCACAGAATTACTACCTTTGCAATTGCGGAGATGGACACCTGAACCTTTGAGTACAAGGGTTAATGGTTGTGAACGCGTTTATCTTTTTGTCTTTGTTTTTGCATTACAGAATTTACTGTCGCTAACAGTGAGGGAAATATCGTGAAGAAACATGTCTATTCCTCTGGTTAGATAATAGCCAGTCTGTATACGACGATAAAGCTCACTAACTATCACATTGGGTGTTGTCTATCTAGTAAAATACGGGCTTTGAATGGCTCATATCTAACATACCTTTGAAATTTCGGAGATGTGTACTCAAGCCTCTGATTACCCTTAACAAAAAGGCAGTGTGTATACAAAAGTCATAAATACATAGTAGAACTTATATTCATTCACATCCTTTAATACCTTTTGTAATGGACAAAACCTTGGAAGGAACAAAACTTATAATATCTCCTAGGTCACTTTTTAGCATAACTATTAGGTTTGTGATGTCATATAGGACACGATGTTAATTCATCACCCAATAGATTCAATTTCCCCATAGTCCTTTAGTCACCTTTTATGACATGCTGAGTTAAACGATTCTGACAAACCACTTTCGCTTCATTGACACTCATACACCTCCTTTTACACACTCGGCGGTTATAGGTACTTACATCACCCGTATTCAATATGGCGTTTATCTGACTTACATATGTCATATTGGGCCGGCCCTACGTAACCGCCCTTCCACTTTACCCACAGATCAATCAAATTCCGTTCAATGACTAAGAACAAAATAAGTCAATACAACCGTTCTAGTCCCTTCTAACATTAAACTGAGTGCTCTGTTTTTGCTATAGAGCATATTTTTGTCAACAACACAAACAAAAACTATGTTTTGGTTCCACAGATAAAAATAAAGTTGGATAAAAAAGTAATTGAGCTATTGTTAAGTTAATATTGAATTTTACTTGGATTAGCGTTCTTAAGATATTTGGGCATAAAGAATCAATTATGAAGAAAAACTGTACTAACGTTAGTATATAATTCGCGGAGAAATTTCAATTGAACTATGGCCAATCTGTATAATAGATATCAGTTATGGATGGGCTGTCAGAAATTCATTTGACACGGATATAATTAACTTTTGTCTCAGACAAAGACAATTTTTAACATAAAAATGTGAGTAATATTTTAGCATAGGAGACAGGTATGTAAAAATATAGCTCTTCTTCCCATCTCAAGAAATTATAAGAGTGAAGGTAAACATTATTAACTTACATTTATTAAACATTATAATTAAACAATTTTAACTTCCCTGAAACTATGCAGATTTGTCCCTGATTGGATATTAACGAGTATGAGGAGGTGTATGAGTGTCAATTAATTAATTAATTGGTCTATATTAGACCTAAATTATTATAGATAATATTTAGTAAATAGTTATATATTATCTATAATAATTTAGGTCTAATATAGACCAATTAATAAATAAAAATCAAAATAATATAATCAATATATATTAATATAATCAATTAGTAAATAGTTATATATTATCTATAATAATTTAGGTCTAATATAGAATTCGACGTAGCTCAGTAATTCGACGTAGCTCAGTTGTTTGGGGCTTGGCTCTGTATCAGTGGGTACAGGGTTCAAATCCCGTTTGAGCATGTACCAATGGAAATGAAGTTTAATGAATTTCTATGTACATTTTCGTAATAAAAACACATTTACGAAATGCGTTGAATTATACGGTGAGGGAAAACATCGTGAGGAAACCTACCTGTTCGTCGAACAGGTAATAGTTAGTGCTTGTTAATGGCGACATGGCTGACCACCTGTCACATTGAGTACTGACTATCTGGTTAACACGTGGGTTCGAGGTGTCCATAGAATTACTACCTTCGCAATTGCGGAGATGGACATCTGAACCTCTGACTACCCCGCAAGGGTTAATGGTCGTGAATGCGTTTGTTTGTTGTTTTTTTTTGTATAGTAAATAGTTATTATACCAAAAAAGTGGCCAGTGCTAACTGAGACGTAAAAAGAATGCACTATCTTCCGTTCTCATCGCCATATTATAGGAGGTGACTAAGGTACAAGGGATAGTTGGAATCTTTTGGACTATGTTGAATATTCCGTTATGATATATACGTATAAGATTTTTATACGTTACGTGAAATGAAACAAATTTTTTTTCAATATAAGAATCATAAATAAATAAATCTAAATTATGTATATATATCTTATAATCATGTAATATAATTTAAAAGAAAAAAAAACATATCTCAAACACTACATTTCCTCTTGATACAACATTTTACCTAATCGAAAACATACATCGACATTATACGATAAAAGAACAACCCTAGAGCCCCAAATGATAGCCGAAAACACTTTAAGATCGATAAACAGAACACACCAGGCGCCCTTGCTTAATACTCTGATTGGAACAATTCAATCGAAAGCAAAACAATCACTTTGCATCTTCCCTAGTAGTCACATTTCACAAATTGATTTTGGTCCTTCGAGCCGGTATCAAGTAATGCGAAGGTGCATGTAGTTATGGAAATTGTAGTGGAGTATATTACATAGTATTATTATTATATTTTAGAACACTATTACACCAATTGAACTAACCCCTTGGTAAGTTCATTAAAGACTTGTTAGGGGTACTAGTCAACGTATATTTAGGAAATATATACTTATTATACATAGTTAAATACATAAAAAGAATTATAATAAACAATCACACTGGAAAGCAGAAGAAAAGCGTAGTTCGTAACTCCATCGGGCATTATGTCACTATTTTAATATATTATTTCCTAATGCTTTATGAAAACTATGTTGTGATTCAAATAAGCCAACAATTACAATCAAATTGCAGACATTGTTGTATTTTGAACAATGCAATTTGTGATACGATGATAGCCTATTCCCAATACTTACCTTTCACCTCTACTCACATATTCGCAACCCACGAAAATTTTATATAATTAATAAATATATACGCTTCATTACACTACTCCAAAATTTCGAAGGCATGATAGGTATGAGTCAATCAAAGCCCGCGTTTCGTGACATTGACAAGACCCAACGTGATAGGTAGTGAACCGTATCGCCGTATACAGGCACTGGCTATTACCTATCCTGAGGGAATGGCAGGTTTCCCTCATCGTTAGCAACTGTGAGTTATGTACATAAATGAAAACACATTTTAAATTTCATTCATTGTTACAGCCCAGAATCGGGAATCGAACCTAGTACCTTAAATAAGTAGTCAGAGGTCTTATCCTCTTAACTACAGCCACTAACTTGGTGATAAAATATTTCCTGTAAAACACTTTTTTTGATCCTTGCATATCACGTTTGCTGCTTGTAAACATACACACAAATATTTGTGTATAACACACACTAACATTAGATAAAACTTGTTTATTTTTTACAATTGTTTCAAGATATAACAATCGTTTATGCAACCATTTTTATCATTTCTAAGCACATTGCTTGTTTATTTCTAACGCAATTGTGCGCTATTTTTATACGTATTTGTGCAAATCTGAGACTTGAACATTAGGTGTAATAACTAGTGTTTTTATGAATATAATTTTGGATAGTTAATTTGGTATAATATAGATCTACAACAAATATTTCTAGATGTTCAAAATTACAAAAGAAATGTTGTTAAAAGTTCTTCGTGTATAAAGTAGCTTAACATATAAATAATTGTATTTTATCTTGATATGCTGTAAATCTATGCTAGTTTGGGATCCCGACTTGTAGTTAGAGGTGACCAAAGGACTTAAGGTAAATAAATTAAATAGGCGGTGGACTAGCAATCTCGCACCATTATTACATCATATCAATATATTTACAACATTGACACTTAAACCAAATCACTACATAGTATAAAACAAAGTCACTTTCTCTGTCCCTATGTCCCTTTGTATGCTTATATCTTTGAAACTACGCAACGGATTTTGATGCGGTTTTTTTTAATAGATAGAGTGATTCAAGAGGAAGGTTTATACGTATAATAACATGCATTAAATAGTGGAGTAGGCTTTATATTTTATACCCGTGCGAAGCCGGAGCGGGTCACTAGTATGATATATAAAAAAGAAACATAGGGTAAGAAGGGATAAAAGATCTTGTGTTTGTATGTATGTATATGTAAATTACATTCTTTGTTAAAACTCGTCACAATTCGCTATCTGTTCACCATACAAATGACACTTTACTCAGCACCCTCATTGCGATGATTGCTTTAAGCATAATAATGATATGTCTTTCGTTATACTTACATATGATATATTTGACTCATAGACTATAAGGGGTGAACAGAATCTGGGTTACAATAAATTTACTCTGAGTGTAAGGGCTTTAAAGTAGAAAGGTAAATCGTATATTTATTTATCCTAATACTAAAGATAATATAATAATATACTAATCCATATAAGTTACCTCCTAAGATATTTTTATACGAAAAAGATATAAAGATATTTTTAAATGTCAAAATAACCCAGGACTAATAAATTATTTATCATTATTTTCCATATAACTACTTAACTACTACTACACTTATATTTTACCTTCAGGCCTTTTAGATTCAATTTACCCCTAGTCCCTTAATTGCGTCCATCTTCATACACCATTTTATCTAGGCCCATTCAATTTACGTGTAAACCATTCCATTTACATCCCATCACCAGAATATTTCCACTTCTTTGTCCCGGAAGCAACACGGTTATCAGTACATCACCCATCCAGTACAAAGGCTGGTTGCTACATTTGATGAGTGGCTGGCGAATTTAATATATTTTAACACAAGATAAATTGTGCACATTTACTGCTAGACGGTTGCAGGAAGGCACGTGATCTTTGTCAGGGCAGGGGTTTAAAGTTATAGATGGGACTGGTATATAGCTATATACTAGTCCCATCTGATACTCTATATAGCTAGAAAATATGTACCAATACCTTAATCATGTACCAATGGAAATGAAGATTAATGAATATCTATGTACATTTTCGTATTAAAAATACATTTACGAAATACGTCGAATACTGCGGTGAGAGAAAACGTCGTGAGTAAACATACATGTTTCACGGTTAGTGCTTGTAAATTGAGAAATGGCTTACTACCTGTCACATTGAGTACTGACTATTTGGTGGGTTCAAGGTGGCAGTAGAATTACTACTTTCGCAATTGCGGAGATGGACACCTGAACCTCTAACTACCTCGCAAGGGTAGTTAGAGGTTCATGAAGAGGGTCGTGAACGCGTTTGTCTTTTGTTTGGTCTATGAAAATATAATATAATAATTTTACTATATTTTCATTTAAAATCTAAGATATGATGAAAATGGATTGTATCGAAGAATATATTACTAGCAATACTTACTTACTGACGGTGACTGAGAAGGCATTTTTACAGGGAGATGTTGTTGTGATTTTAAAGTAAGATGCTGCGTTATGAGCAAAAAAAATGTTTCAATAAAGTAATAAATAAGAAAACAATTAGGACGTGATGAAAAGAATACTAAAAATTAATTAGACATAATGTATTGTGACTATATTTAAAGACAAATATAAATATTCAAAATCAAGGAATAGTCTCATAATTGTAAATAACAATTTTGCTTTGAACATAGCATATAGCCTCAGCTGTAATGTCTATCATAATATCCATCGACATACTCTACAACACAATTTTTTTTAATTAAATGAGGTTTTTCTTCGAAGCCCCATCTACACAGCAGTGCATTAGAAAAACAAACGCTCGTCAGTTTCGTTGTTTGAGAAATTTCTTTCTTTACAATCCGCGGAGAGGCGTTCTGCGCCATTCATCCGCTTGCTTTTTCAAGGGGGAACACAGTATGAAGGTGCGAAAATATATAGAGCAATTCCATCAGACCTCTTTTTACAAATGTCTTGATGACGCCCAAAAAATGGCGGAATAGTGGAACAACTCGTGGCATTTCGCTAAATTTGAGGGGAGCTTTTTATTTGTGCGGATAAATGTGCCTATTAGGTGCTGGGTGTGGAAATATCGGTCCTTAAGGCGGAATGTTTGTTTGTCTAATTTAAAATAAGGAAGGGAAAAATAGGTGAGATAGTAGCTGCGCAAAAGTATGCCGAAAAACCTTTGTTTGTTCTTTTTATTTTAGTTACATAGATTTTACAGCTAGGAAGCTTAATAATATTTATAAGTTACTCCGGTTATTAAAAATGAAAATAAAATTCTTCCGAATTATTCAATAAAATATTTATTATTCAATATACGTATGACACTACAGAAAGCTTTACATTTATCTCATTTAGCCTGTTTGTAAAACGGAACATATTAATTCTTTTTTATTCGTCGCTTATTTAGATTTCAATTAGTTCTCAAAAATAGCTAAATAAAATTCTACTTGTCATATAAAAAATAAGTTGACTGGTTAGAATTTTATTTCCGTCCTAGACTAAAACTATGCTTAAATATAATTTGAAATGGAGACCCGTTTTTGCAAACTTAAATGCACGTTTCAATAGCATATAAGTTACTTCTAGTTATACTATATCAATCAACACTACACACTTGCGTATGCAAAATAAAATTAATTGCATGCAAGTCACTTCTATAAATTAAGTAGTGCTTTACCATCAATTAAATTAATAAATTGAATTATTTCAGTACACGGTAAAATAGATGCCATATTGAAAAAAGGTTACATTACAAGAACCCTAGCCTTGTGAAATTAAGACGTATGAATGTCATTAAAACGAAAGTATTGTCTTGGTCAAATCAAATGTAGATCTGTGTTCTTTAATATCCCTATGTAGGCAAACGGCCATAGTACATAAAATGCGTTTCACATATCGCCATATATAGGCACTCGCTATTACCTATCCCAAGAGATAGATAGGTTTCCTCACTATGTTTTCTCACACCGATTCAAACTGTAAAGTATATACGTAAATGAAAAACATATTTGAATTTCGATGATTAATAACTATACGGAAATTATCGCGTAAGTTTTTATATAATAAAGTTACCTTTATTAACCCGACTTTTCGGCTACGTTGCAGCAGCCCTATCATCAGCCCTATTAGCAGCCCTTTCGTCAGTCTGCCCGTGACCATGGTAAATCCCGTTAGATATTAATCATGAGTATAAATCACAAATCTCTAAAATCTACTATATTTGAAATTCATTCATTGGTACACGTTAGAGCCGGGATCCAAACCTTAGTCATAAGAAGTCAGAGGTCTTACCCTTGTGCTAGCTTAGTACGTATGTATGTCAGTACCGACCGCTATTCAAGGAAGGCATTTAAACCCTGGTCACAATTCAAGTTGACTCCTAAACACTTGCACTTGCATGCGAAGCGGCACTTAGGCGCCCTGGGCACCTGCAAAAAATGTGACCAAAGGAAACAGAAGGGCGGTGCTGCGTTTGTCTAGGGCAGTTGGAGGTAGAAGTGTCAAAAACTTTAACTCAAAGATGAGTGGGGAAAACGTAATTTTGGTAGGCATACGAAATATGGTAGACAATATTATATTATAGAGAGTATTAAACACACAAAAATTCAGAATAGAATCCTAAGAACTGCGAAGAAATAGAGAGCTATATACCATTTTATTTACAGACAATACAAACGAAAGGACTAGCAGTACATGTAAAGAATCTTTGGCAGTTCCTTTTTAAGGTTTTGAAGCTGATTCTCACAAAATTTGGAATACATGACACTAGGTGAATTAGGTTAATTTAACAATATGACAGTATTTCAATATTTATCTGGACAACAGAGTCATTAAAGTATATATAATCTTATAAATATAATAAAATCGAATAAAAATATTTAGACAGTCATAATCATAATATTTTCATATTTCATTTAAGAAATGCCATTCATTTTACAATGTTGAATAAAAGTGCACTAAACACATCACAAAAGAATTTACTATCCATGCCACTGTCCTCAGTGTAAACGCACCACCGCCAAATGCAATCACGTGACCACCAGCTATTGGTGCGGTAGCCAACTCTTCAATTTCGCCACGGAAATCTTAGAGTTGCATTTTTGTTTGCAAAGTAGCATTTTGCTTACGAATTTCGTTTCCTTACTTCGCTTTGATAAGGTTGGAGTATACATATGTACTCGTATAAACTACATACACTTTTATATACTTCAGACAAAGACAAACGCGTTCATGACCATTAACCCTTGTGGGACCAGAGGTGCAGGTGTCCATCTCCGCAATTGCGAAGGTAGTAATTCTATGGCCACCTCGAACCCACGTATTAACCAGATAGTGAATACGGCAGGTGGTACGCCATGTCGCCATTTACAAGCACTAACTATTACCTGTTCGGGGAACAAGTAGATTTACTCACGATGTTTTCCCTCACCATAGTATTCGACGCATTTGGTAAATGTATTTTTTATTACGAAAATGTACATAGAAATTCATTAAACTTCATTTACTGGTACATGCTCAAGCGGGATTTTAACCCTGTACCCTCGATACAGAGTCAGCACCAAACAACCGAGCTACGTCGAATTCTATGTAAAATATACACTTCACTCTACAGACACATGATACTTCGCGAATATTTAAAACTTTCAGGGTAATCAGAAATTTCGTGTATTCGTCATCGGAATTTTGGAGTACTTATGCCATTTTCACAGATAATCAGTATAGAGATCCCGCCACATAAGGTGGCAGTAGCCAAACTTGGAACTAAATTTGACGTTACCGCCATTGCGTGTTATTTTGTATGAAAGGTAAATTTAGTATTACCAGCGTTGTGTTTTTTGCCCACTCTTTGTAATTTTTATGTTTGTTAAGGGTGATTATAATAAATTGATTTCCGGAGTTTCTTGTTAGTTCTTCTCCAAGCTAGGGTCTCCGCTGATCTAACCTCGGTAAAAAATATGTAAAGACAATGCTCAGTGCCATGTTTGAAATAATAGTTTTCGCGATTTATACTCATGATATAAGATATAAGGGTGTGTATAAGATTGATTGCAGCTGTGGGAAATCCTACGTCGAACACACTAAACGGTCTATTGCGGACAGAGTGAAGGAACACATAATATATGTAATATATAATAAGAAGGATAAGTCCCGTTAATTATTAATCATGTTTGAAATAGTTTAATAAACATATTTTGACTTTGATATATTAATTTGTTTTATTTGAGTTTATAGCTCCGCAACCAAAGACCGTTACAAATGAAACCTATAATGTATCGAGCCGTATGGCACAGTGAGTGCTAGTTTTGGCGTGTTTACTGGTAACACTGAATTACGCGACTGTGGCGACGCCTCCAACTGCCACCTTATGTGGCGGGATCTCTAAGTTATTTTGTCATTTGTCATTAAGTGCAGTCGTTGACTATTACCTATAGATCGAATAGGTTATTTAAGGCAGATAGACCTTTGGAAATAGGAAATCTTGTGATAATATTATATTTTCTTAGACGAAAGAGGAACTTAGGTTAATCAACTAATTAACCATTGAGATACATTTTGCCTTTAGAAATAACATAAGAGGTAGCTTAATAATCTTACCTGGCAGTGCAGATATTATTACTTACTTCGAGAAACTGGTAAGTTACCTTATGACGTTTTTGCTCACCAACATATACTAAAACATCTTTAAACATACCCTACTCGCTTAGTCACCTCCTACATCTAAGGCAGCTGGTTACACCACATTCAAGTCCCAAAACCGCACGGGATAGGCAGCACTGGTATGCAAAACATAGTCCAGTGGTGGCTTTATTCTATTTTCATCGGACATAGTAATGCCATACAACAACAACATACGCTTCACGACTTGTGTATACATATTCCCTTTTTTATTATGGCGGGGTAGTCAGAGGCTTGAATGCCCATCTCCGAAATTTCGAAGGCATGTTAGGTATGGGTCATTCAAAGCCCGCGTATCACTAGATAGACAGCACCCAACGTGATAGGTAGTGAACCTTATCGCCTTATATAAGCACTGACTATTACCTATCCCGAGGGATAGGTAGGTTTCCTCACGATGTTTTCTCTCACCGTGAGCGACTGTTAATTATGTACGTAAATGAAAAACACATATTTAAATTGCATTCATTGGTACATGCCAGAATCGGGATTCAAACCTAGGACCTTTCTCATACGAAGTCCGAGGTCTTACCCACTGGGCTACAGCCGCTATTCATAGTAATGCCGTTGGAATGAACTAATTATTCAAAATCTACATTGTTTTGCGGTGCTATTGAGTTGGCTACTGTTTACCTTGTAATGAACTGTCACAGTTTGGCGATACGGCTCTAAAGTGTTGTGGGGTGGATAGAAACTTGAGTCTCTCGATATGGTTAAAACTGAGGTAATAAATATAGGACACTATTACAGCAATTAAACTAGTCCCTTGCTAAGTACATTTAAGACTTGTATTAAGGGTACTAGTCAACGTATATTTGTAAAATATATACTTAATATATATAGATATATATAGCAAATAAAATCAACGACCAGACTGGAAAGCAAAAGAAAAGCGTAGTTTTTAACTCTACCTCAACCGGGAATCGAATTCGGGACCCCACAATTAGCGTTCAGGTGGTTAACCGATCGCGCAACGGAGGAACTTGAGTGTGTGTAAAACTAAAGTAAAGATTATACAACGATTGGCTTTCTATGACTAAAGTTAAGCAACGTTAGACATTTATAATGTCTAGATGGGTAAGCTATTGAATTATCTACCACTAACTTCTAGGTAACTGTGTCGTAAGCCGGTATAATGAGAAAGTATAATCGAATGATGTCACTAGTTCAATGTTTACTAAGTGAATATAGCATCGTGTTCCTGAGGTTCTGTTTATCTCAAAAAGGATATATATAAGGACGTTAATGTATATGTATGTTAGACTGACTACAATAAATATAAAAACGTGATATATGAACCTAGAACCTTAAAACGTTCACTCAAGCCTCTGTCTACCCCAAAAAACCAACCAGTTTACACTATAACAAATTGGCAAACCGTAAACAATAGGTACCCAATATTTACTACAGCGGGGTCAAGATAAAATGGCCGATAAGGTACAAACCCTAGACATTCAAAGCCAATGACCGGCGTTAGTTGAACTATTGACCCTAACCGATATGCATCTGAACTGGTGACCTTTCTCTTGGCACTATCTGTTTGGAGGCAGGGTTCTAAATATACTGGCTGGTTTGCTTAGAGAAAATTTACGTGATTCGCAAATGCAAATTTGTTTGTCAATTTTAAGGCTGTTGTACTATATAGGTTTACGTATATGTTCGTAAAACGTTCCTATATTGAAAAAGGGTGACGTTAGGAGTACCTATAACCACCGAAAGGTGTATGAGAAGATGTATGAGTGTCAATGAAGCGAAAGTGGTCTGTCAGGATCGGGACAAATGGGGATCCGTGATATCTGCCTACAAGGGAATCAGGCGTGATGTGTATGTATGTATGTATGTTCTTAAGAGGTATGTAGGCAGAGACTTAATCGCTATCTGGGATGATCTTAACAAATCTTTTTTGGCTCACTCGCACCCATTATCCTTGCTTCACTTAATGAACCTTCCCATACATGCTCTTCTGTTCTTTACTAAGTACAACCCGCCTTGAGAAGATTTTTTCCAATTTGATCTGTATAAGTTCTATGCGGCCTACCTCATCAAAATCTATCTTTCATTTTGTACTATATACTAGTATGGAAATCAATAGTTTGAGAAGTGATTTAAATAAGTATGTGCTAACAGTACTTAATGGACAAATTATACAGTTAATCTATTTGATTATTTTAGTAAAGTATTGAAACTAATATAGTATAGTTATTATTTTATAGTTATTTAGTATAGTATATAGAATTACTAAACAAAATACTAAAAGAACACAAACGAAAACCTTTGTCGAGCAATAGTACATATATGTATTTTTCTGAGTACATTTTAGATTTCCTCACAATGTTTTCCCTGCCCGTAGTATTTTACTAAGTAAATGTACATAGATTTCATTAAACATCATTTCCATTGGCACATGCTCAGGGATTTGAATCCTGTACTCACTGATACAGAGCCAAGCCCCAAACAAATAACACCGAATTAATAATACACTAAATAATTATCAAATTAACTACCAACTTGACACAGGCATATATGTAATATAAAGCCCTCCCCACATTATCTCCCTTGCAAGACAGGGCCCGAAATGTCAAATGGCGATGCATTGACAACCCGTACGTGCTTTTGGCGCGACCCTCCCTAATGAACGTTGGGATAGACACCCGTCTGCCCGATCGAAAAGATAACTTAACCGTATTAGGCTGGCGAGTGTGTATGTGGAACATGTATATATATTTATAGACAAAATATACATAATTTGTAAATTAAGGGAGGGTTACGAAAGGAGTTTATAAAGCCAAAGCGGAAGGTAGAGTTGGACAGAGTAGGCCGCGTAGAACTTATACCACGAACAAAATATAAAGAGGACCCGGCGTAAGGAGCGGTCCCCGTTACGCAGTGCGGAGTCCAAATGGCGTGTTTTAATTGGTGCGGAGTCTAAAAATGTGTAGTAGAAAGAAGATACCTGATTTGATTAGCCGATGCCGTGTTTTGATTGGTTGTAATATCTCCCCCTCCATCACGCGTACCTCGTCTCACCCCCGCGTAGTGCCACGCTAGTTCCATACAGATATTGCGTAAGGCCCACTCCTCTTATTAATGACTCCATGACTTATACAGATTAATTTGGAGACATTCCTCTTAAGGCGGGTGTACGTAGTATGAAGAACAGAAGAACGTTTTGTTTTCCGATTGAAGAACCCTATCACCAAACACCGACTATTCTCCATATAGTGACCATCATGTCAGGTGGGTAGTGTAACCCCATAGACTATTAAGGTTAGTGCGCCCCTAGCAACTATTACCAGGAAGAGGTGGCAGTGAATGCACGCCTTTTGAATACATACGCAGTCAAGGGAACGTGAGTGTAGGTTTTTGTGAGTAATAAGGGCAGATATTTAAGTTAGAGTTTGTATATATATACATATACTTGCATTTGCCATTTTGAGGTTGACAGAACTTTGGATACACGATTATCTCATTAAATGTTTTAAATTGTATTTTGAATTTTTGTTATATATGTATTTTCTTAAGACTTTTTATTATCTTTAGTATTTGATTATATTTAGAATTTTAAGCAAAATATGTGTGGCATTTAAACTGACTTTGAATTTAGTAATTTAGATGTTGCAATATCTAACATTAGTTGTATGAATAAGGAATAATGGTTATATGTATGAAAAGATTTACAAACAATACATGCAACACGTCACTACGCCTGTCACGTTAGGAACTGACGTTTTATTAAAATGTTTATACGCAATCCTCTGAATACCCTACTAGGGTTGATGGTTTTTATGTGTAATCCGTGAAGAAATATTGTATACTCAAAATCTCTTAAACAATAATAATAATGTTTAGGACTCTATTGCACCAATTGATTAAGGACTCGTATAAGGTCCTAGTCGACGTAAATTTAAAAAATATACATATCACAGCTAGATACGACGACGTAAATTTAAAAATATACTTACTGCAGATAGATAACGACATAATATATCACATGTATTCAACGGTCCGACTAGAAAGCAAAAGAAAAGCGTAGTTCTTAACGCTACCGGCACTGAGAATCGAACCCGGGAAGGATTTCACGATAAGCGTTCAACTGGTTATCCGTTCCAGCCATTAATGCCAGCCAGAATGCTAAATTTCTTAGAAAAATAATATTTATTCTACAGTTATTAGGTCAATAAATGTCGAAGGCACGTCCTTATAAACCGCAAAAGCTATGCCTCGAAGCTTGAGTCCGCACCCTTGCATTTCTATGGGGTGTTTCGAAATTAGATATTTCTACCTCTACAAAGATTTCCAATAACATAACCAACTTGTACGTTGTTGGTATGATTTCTTGGTGTAATGTGTTATTAATACATACATACACATGTGATTCCCTGTGAAAGGATAGGCAGAGATCACGAATCCCCCATTTGTCCTGATCCTGTGAGATCACTTTCACTTCATTGACACTCGTACACCTCCTCATACATACTCGACGGTCATAGGTGCTTTTAAACGTCACCCTTTTCAATATGTCGTCTATCTGACTATCATGTGGTCCTATTGGGCCCGGCTCCTGCGTAACAGCTCTTCTACTTCACTCATTCCTTTTGTCAATCTACTATCATCCATCCGCATAACATGTCTAAACCATCGAATCTTGCTCTTATCAATCTTAGTCACTACATCTTGTGTTATTAAAACATAGTAAATAAAAGTAGTGTAGGACGCCGCTCTGCTGGGTGGACAGATGACCTGGATAAGGTCGCTGGTAGTGGCTGGCTTGAGGCGTACCTTTGGGAAGCCTACGTCCAGCAGTGAACTTCAATATGCTGTTTTATTCATTGAATGCGTAATTTACATTACCTACATATGTATACTCTTAGTAGGAGATTGAAGATCAATTATTGTTGAATTATGTGATGACTTAATACTATGCATAATATGCTTTTTTCCTGGGTTACAACCGTTAACCCTTAAGGGATTATCAGACTTGAGTGAATATTTAGATTTTTGGTTTCTAAAGGTGGTGATACTCGGATAAAAATCCATCGTGATCTACATATACTGGCTATAACCTGTACAAACGTTGTTTTCTATTCCTATACCTAAATTATAAATTCCGTATTTCTTTTTTCCATCACTTAGGGATATAATTAGGTATTTGTGAGTGTTTATAAATAGTTACACGGTTTACCACCTGTTTCACTTGATACTGACTATATGTTTAACACATAAGTTTGAGGTATAGAATCACTGACTCAGGTATTGGAGAGATGGCATGGCTACTTTGCAATGGTTAGAATGGTCGTGAATATGTTGTGTTTGCTTGAGCTGCTTAGATTATTTAAATATAAAAAATAAAAATATATTATTTAATAAACACAGAAAATTGATTTTTGTATTATATCAAAAAATAGAAATAATTATAGATAATCTGCAGCGACGGTATCATGCCCATTCTCGCAATATCGAACATTACATAACGTATTAGGATAATCTGATTGTTAGAAGCTGGAATGTTCCTAAGATCTTTGACATACACCTGAGTTTACATACTTTGCGGTAGTAGCCAAATATACCTACATTTTCTCTACATCCTGTAATCCACGCACCCCATAAGCAGCGATTCCCTACGCATCTTAACCCACTTTCCCTAGAAGGTGAACAGGCAAATATGATTTCCGAAGGGAAAATATCGTAGGCTTTCGCGGATTTTTATCACAACCTCTGCATTCGGAGCACGCGGGCCCGCTTCTATGGGAACTGGTTTTAGTTTGAAAAAAGAATGTATTCAAAATGGAAATTTAATAACTTATTCCGATGCTGCGGGATGTAAATGATGGGAAGTATCTGTCTTTCTTTTCATGTTGTTAGACTGAGGGAAATGCGGTTAATACAGTCCTATTGGACTATGGGTTAGTAACTTGTAACCCATATATAATAATGAGTGACAAAGCAAATACATATATTAAAAACGTTATATAACACATACATTATAAAGGTCAATATAGATGTTTTGTATCCCATAGTCACTTTTTATGTAGAAACAAGGTATTTAGACACATTCTTTTCAAAGCGGGTGTACGCAGTGTGAAGAATAGAAGAGCGTGTATGAAAAAGTGAATAAGTGTGAGTGAAGTAAAGAAGATTTTTCAGAAACGTTCCAGGTGTTGATCGATAGTCTCTGCCTATCTCTTTAAGTACTAAGGGGTGTGAATATATGTATATATATAAATAAATGTATTTAGTAAAGGACTAAAATGCATTCTATTAAGGCTTAGACTTAGATAACACGTCAATATCTAGACTAAAACTTACACTATTTCAACTACACCTTTAAAACCTCTACCAAACAAAACCTTCCCACAAGTTGCTATCCCATCACTCTATCTCATCAGTTACATCGAAGGGCTAAGTCCCCACACGTTCATAGATCCCACATCTCTGCTAACTCCCTCTGGACAAAACCATAAAGAGGTTCCTTTGAATATATATGAGCATCTCTTTTGTGAATAAATAATGGTTCACTTGTTTATTTACACGTCACGCTATGCAGAAGTGGGTGGGAATCCTTTTTTCTTAACAAACCTCGTAGCAGATTGACAAAAGGAATATTATGAGTGAAGTGGAAGGGCGGTTACGTAGGGGCCGGCCTAATAAGACATATAACAGTCAGATAGACGCTATATTCAAAAAAGGTGACGTTAGGTGTACCTATAACCACCGAGAGTGTATGAGAAGATGTATGAATGTCAATGAAACAAAAGTGGTCTGTCAGGACAAACGGGGATCCGTAGTCTCTGCCTACCCCCCTTCAAGGAATCAGGTGCAATGTGTATGTATGTATACCTCTTTCTGTTTCTGTTTCTCTGTATATATAGCGGTTATAAGACGTAAATTGTAATATCAGTCTTTTTTAGTATAAAATAATGGTATTTAATCATAATATGAATTATGTGCTAGTCAATAAGTAAACAATGCTATCTAGCTGTCTCTCCTCTATTACTAAAGGCAACTAAGGGATCACAAGCCAATGCAATCTATTAGGCGTCTGGCTAGCAACCTATCACTATTATTCCATATCAATACCATCAAAACCCTGTTCCTGATTACAAAACTAACTTAAGTTCTAACCATGTTTCTTAAGCGCTACGGCTCTGCGCACCCCTTTGGACACTAAACACGTGACTACATATACATACATACACACACACACATACATATATTTCCTTACTCCCTCCCCTTAAACCGCTTGGGGCTCACACATGCTCAGTAATATTCGCACTATTCAAATATTTACAACGTTTTCCTTACACCGAAGACATTCATATTTATTTTATTGTTCTACCCGCTTTATACGAGTCGGGAATATTGACGCATTTTTTTCGCATTAGGGCTGAGGGACTATTCTGAGGTCTTCTAATGCGTTTTAGCACAAACTCAGTTCAATATCTAATCAGTAATAGTGTGAAGTTGGTAGTGGATGTCCAAAGTGTCAAAATTCACCATTGAAATCGGCAAGTGTCAAATTTCGCTTAAAACATGGCGAATTTTGTCACTGTTGCTAATCCACTACCAATTTCACACTATTACTGATCTGATATTGAATCGTAATTTTGCAAAGGCATTAGTAGATTAAGGTCCCTGGTTTGAATTTTTGTGACGTCAGTTTTTTAATCCTTTAGTGTAGGTGCTTGAGTTATGTATGTATGTTTTAATAGCGTAAGTTACAGTATAGTAAGAAAAATGGTAGATATGCTATCATTGTAGTTTATTTTTAGGAACATAAGATTTTTACGGTGAGGGAAAACATCGTGAGGAAACCTGACTATCCCTCGAGATATAATAGCCTGTGCGAAGATACGGTTCACTACCTATCACGTTAGGTGCTGTCTATCTAGTGAAACGCGGGCTTCGAGTGAGCCATAACATGCATTCAAAATTTCGGAGATGGACACTCAAGCCTATGGCTACCCCGCCACAATAAAAAAGGGATTGTCTATACATAAGTCGTAAAGCGTATGTATGAAATGGTTTAATTAGATTTATGAATTTTTTTAAGATTAACTAATTTAGTGGTTTTTTTTTACTTACAATAAGTTATTTTATAATCCTCATGTTGAATAAAAAGCAACATTCACAAAGCAATGGTATATATATATATATATATTTATATATAATATACCTATATGTTATACTATAATGTAATAGTATCAAGAGAATGTCTGAAGCTGTAATAAGGTCTTCTCAGACGTACGAAATATGAAACAGTCGACGCGAAATGAAATGGGTTGACTGACAGACCGAAGTGTGTAGCTCCTCTTTTAATATTAAAGCGTTCGATGTACCTTATTTGGACGGAGTTATGCTGAAGCAGTCTGTGCTTTGAGACGAGATAATAAAAAGCGTTTATTTACGGCTACAAAAACATACACAATACAAAACGTTTACAATAAAAATCTTACAAACTAAGGGGTATAACTTGTGCATGTTATTGTCGCAGCAAAAGGGTTCTAACTCAGCTGGGTAACTAAGGAACTTACACGTATTAAGGTGTCTACGAATAAATATATTTAAATATAAATTATTTAAAGAGTTAATACGGTAGAGTTGAGGTCCCTCATGAAAATGTGTAATGTAATATTGTGTGATAAGATACGAAAAAAAATGGTTGAAACGATGTGGTATGAAAGAGGATAATTTAAGGCAAAAGTTTTCATACACGGTACTGATGTTTTTCGATTCGTATACAAATTGAAGAGAATAGACGTTAATATAAAAACTCATAGATTATTTTTTGTACTAATGATGAGAGTGATAAATAATACAGTTTTCTTATATTTTGATAACTAATTCCTTGAAACAAGATTTTCTTGGTAATGGATCCTATCTGGAAATATATGAATAGATAATATTAGTGCTAATTTATATTAAAGTCCATTGAAGCCTATCACATAACTTATTTCTTCTCAGCTATTTCAATAAATATTCCGTGGAATAGATCGTTTCCGCATCACACGTGCCCACTTCACTCGTTTTAACGTACATGTGTATTGCTGTGAAAAACGATCTCAAATTGAATACCTTGTTTGTATTATAAAATAATAAATGTACGCCATAGAACAGGAAAACATAAATATAATGGAAAATTTCATACGGTTACCATGGCAACCGATATTGAGGTATTTCATCGTACATCCGAATCGACTATACCAGGAAATAACAATTTTTGGCATTGCTAGTGCGTGCATATTAAAATATTCTTGGAATAGTGAATAGTGGAATTGAACGTGTTGTTGTAAATGAGGACAATTCAAAACAGTAAATTGTATATAAAGATACAATGGGCTAGCAACCAGTCACTGATTTTACGTGTTACTGTTTACTAAAAGTAAATACATAAACATCACGTCAATTTCCCTGTAGAGAGGTAGGCAGAGATTACGGATCCCCATCTGTCCTGATCCTGACATTTTCGCTTCATTAGCACATACAACCTCCTCATACATACTCGGTGGTTTTAGGTACTTGTAACCTTGTCACCCTTTTTCAAAATGGTGTCTATCTGACTGTCATATGTCTTATTGGGCCGGTCGGAAAATATCAAACAATTATGTCATTATTAGAGACAATACAAAAAACTATGGCAGACTTCATAAATGAATATATTCACGACCTATTTAAATTTTTAGCTGGAGAGAACTTAAAAAACATTATATTTATCAATAACTCTAGAATAACTATTAAGGTTGTGATTACACTAACATGAAATGTTAATAATTTATGCTATATTAAAAAAGGTGACGTTAGGAGTACATATAACCGCCGAATGTGTATGAGAAGATGTATGAGTGTTAATAAAGCGAAAGTGGTCTAAAGGATCGGGACAAATAGGGATGCGTGATCTGTGCCTACCCCTCTACAGAGAATCTGGCGTGATGTGTATGTATGAAATGTTAATAACAGGTTGCTAGCTTTTTGCCCATTTACTTTTAATCACCCCTTATCTATTACGACAGGCTGTATAGAAAGTCAGCTGGTAGCTTTTATTTTAGTCCCAAATTATCGCAGGACTGTTTAAAAATAAGCATTAAACTTGTATCGCTTGTATTTAACACGGGAACGCGAAAAACTTTTATTAACATCAACATAAAGGCAGCATACTGTAAAAAAGCAAAAAAATCCCTTTACATACATTATTTAGCATGAAAAACTGGCTTAGGAAAGTTGGCTTTTTATAGCCGAACTTTTTCGATATACTTTAGCGGGGTTCACAGCGAAATGGGACCTTAAGTCGAGGAAATAAAGCTCGAAATTGTGTATTAGAAAACGCGCAGTCGTCAACCTTTTTCTGTAAAATATTGTGTTGTTTTTAGGCAAAAGAAATCTTCCTCAAGTCATAATTCAATTGTCAAGGTGACACTTGGAAAAATAGAAAGTTAATCACTGATTGTCCTTTTTCGGGACGGTTCCGTAGCATTATTGTTAAATTATATAAATATTTTTATGCATAAAAATTAATTGATTGTAAATTTATCAGGAGCCCAAATCCACTGATACTTTATGCACAATATCATTTCAATATCACGTCAGTAACAGTGTGAAGGTGTTGATGAAATAACAAAAGTGACAAATTTCACCATTTGTAAGACCAAATTCGAGATATTTGATATGGCACTACCAACTGGCTAACAACCTATCAACAATGTTACATTATGACATAGCTACCCCAATATTCATCCCAAAAAGTGATACGCCGAAAGAGATAAAGTACATGCATGCATAAAGAGATATATAAATTACAATTATCCACGCTTTTCTACTCGTCTTAATATCGTTTCATTAAGTGATGTTATAGTAAGGTATATTAATGGTAAAAAGTGCGTTGGACATGGTCGTAAATCACTAATGCTAAGATCGGCATAGCAAGTAATAAACATCAATCTGAATGAGATAGTCCACAAGTACACTAACACTAGAAATTCATTTCTAAATGAAGTAATTAACTACTGGAATTTCATTATATATATATAACAGTCATGTGTTCGGTACTGACAAAGGACCAGCGCTGCAGTCTCGCTGCGGCAGATGCTAAGGCAGTATCCTAATAATAATAATAAATTTTTTGGCATTCATCTTCTCTGCAGGAATTCCCTTTATAAAATGCCAATAGATTTATTATATTTATTTTAATTTTTTAGATTAACTAATTTCAATGACAATTTTTCATGTAAAAATGTTCTTTTTATTTTTTTTGACTTTCAGTAAGTGTTTTAAGATACTTGTGTTGAATAAAAATCATTTCATTTCATTTCAATAAAGTAATTCAAAAAATACTAATTAATAGTACACTAGTTTTAATCTTCTATATTGAAATTAGTAAAATATCAAGCCCATATTATGCAATTATTGTAAGTTACTCATATGTTCTGTGGCACTCAGGAAATCCTGTGCTAGTCTAGGAAACAACAGTGCTAAGTACCTGCCTTTCATACTGTAATATTGTGGAAGGTAACTAAGGAACTAGGATGTATGGATCTTTTGGGTAATGGACTAACAACCATTATTAATATCAATTCTATGATATCCCTGATAGTTTTGTTACCAAGTTGGTACAAATTCTCCAAAATTCTGTCAACCCCAAATGGCATTAAAAGTAGTGAATTTAAAATGTGTAAATATATTTATATATATGTATGTATATTACACTGATTTTATCCCCATTTTTGTCCTGCCGAACCCTAAAACCTGTAATTCAATGTCGTTAACCCAAACTTCGATATCAGTTCAATTCAATATGATTATCTCTTATCAAGCATGTTCTAATATACTTGTACTGTTCAATGACATTCCCCTCGTGATATGCAAATTAATATAGAGTGAAGTATTTACTTATTATGAGGCCACTCAACCTCTGACTACCCTACAAGGTTAGTCTCTTGATATTTTATATAAAACTAATTTAGATCTTTGAAGTGTATATAATATAACCGCCGAGTGTGTATGAGGAGGTGTATGAGTGTCAATGAAGCGAAAGTGGTTTGTCAGGATCGGGACAAATGGGGATCTGATCTCTGCCTACTCTAAAGGGAAATGAGCGTGATGTGTATGTATGTATGATTGGCTAATTCTAATGTTTGATAGATCGTTGTTTCAGAAATATGTTTTGGTAAACCTATAATGTTAATGTAAAGTGTAAATACGATATTTGACGACCTCCGTGGTGCGATCGGTTATACACCTGAACGTTAATCGTGAGGTCCCGGGTTCGATTACCGGTGGAGGCAGAGTTTAGAACTTCGCTTTTCTTCTGCTTTTCAGTCTGGCCGATGATTATATATGCTATATATGTATTCATCGATTGCGATGACAAATAGTAAGTGTCTTTGTACCATTTACAAAGCTTTCTGACTATACATCATTTCTATCTATCTCTATAGGAAAATGAACTTGAAGAAGTAATATGATTATATTCAAATATACGAAATGGAGATTTAGACGCTTGCTTACATAGAGTCACTTTAGTTATGTAAGGGCGATGTAATGACAACCCTTTTCTAGTTCTTATACCATCTTAATTGAAAGACGTACAATCTTTAATTGACACATTGGAGTCCCTAGGATGTATCTACCCCTTAACGAACTATAAACATTATATCTTATCCTTAAATGAAAGATGTCAAATCTTTTACTAACTAATTAGAGCTCCTGGGTTCTATATATCCCTTAAGGGACTACAAACATACATACATACACATCACGCCTGATTCCCTGTAGAGGGGTAGGCAGAGATCACGAATCCCCATTTGTCCCGATCCTGACAGACCACTTTCGCTTCATTGACATTCATACATTTTCTCATACACTCTCGGCGGTTATAGGTACACCTAACGTCACCTTTTTTTACAACTAACTAATATATGTAATGTTTACATGTCCGGTATTAATTCTGCACAGGTCATACACCCACCGCCCTACAAAGGTCGTATATCAAACGAAAACCTCATTTGAAACTGATCGCAGGTCGTTGTCCCTGTATCAAGAGATGGCGCGAGTTATCTCTTATCACTCGCGATAAGAACTAACTGATAACAAGTAATAACAATGGTTCGTGTTGACCAAGGGCAGAGGATAGTATGTAGAGAGATTTCAAAAGGGGGCGGTACCGTTTTTCTTAAGGTTATGTAGCTATATATCTATCCTAATATAGGTTAAAACAAGAGAGATTTGTCAGGATTGTTCAAGGTTTTGGGGATGGGTAGACATTTCCCCAAATAACAATTAAAATGACGCTGCGAAATTACGGTGGAAAAAACAAATTTATTAGTTGTTATTTTCTGACAGGAGAATCCTTCTTATTATATTTTATTGGCAACGGACATTTTGCCGTTATGCCACATCACATACATAGTTTCCAAAAACAGAAGAACAGAAGAGCATGTATGAAAAGGTTAATGGGTGTGAGTTAAGCAAGAGAGATTTGTCTGGATCATTGCAAGTGGCGATCGATAGTCTTTGCCTATCCCGTTAGGGTTAGGAATATATGTATGTAAAATATGTTACCAGGATCAAAAGACATCCGTGTTTACCGTGTTAAGTACGTGTATGATACACGTAATTGTTGCAACGAATCATGCACTTAACAATTGCCAGCCTTGAATTTGAGATGAAGGTTCCGACCAATTAAAACTGCTACTATTTAAAATTCTATTCTAAATAAATCGGTCAGGTATGTTTTAATGATTTATATTGGGTTCCTTAGGTGAATTTGTATGTACAAGACTTAATTTAAACCAACAAATGCGACCATTAACCCTTGCGGGATAGTCAGAGGTTCAGGCGTCCGTCTCTGCAATTGCGAAGGTAGTAATATAAATCTATGGTCAACTCAAATCCACGTGTTGACCAGATAGTCAGCGCTCAATGTGACAGGTGGCAAGACTTAATTTATTAAATATATTCAATGACCTCGGTTACAAACGGTTTATCTCTTGAACGCTGATCGTGAGGTACTGGGTTCGATTCCCGGTGGAAGCAGAGTTAAGGATAGCAATTTCCTTTCGCTTCAAATCTGGTGGTTATGGTCGATGTGTAATTAGTACATGTTTGTTAAATTTACGTTTATTAGTACCCTTTATCAGTCTTAAATGTACTTATAAATGGGCTAGTTCAATTGGTGTCGTCATCAAAGTAATACTGATATCTAGATTTTATTTTCACTTAGTCCCTAGTTTGGCAAGAAAGTTACTTAGAACTTAAATCAATCAATAAATACGTATTTGTATAAAATATGCACACCATTGCATAAATAAATATATTATGTACTTATATACAAGTAATAATTTATCTATATTTTTTAGCTATATTTTAAAATAATGAATTATATTATTCACTAAACCAAAAATGTCCCTTTCTAATAAAAAGCCAATAGAATAATAAGTTTCTATACACGAGTATACTCATAATTTTTGAACAACTGAACTCTAAACTCTGAGTAGCGTCCATGACTCACAACTCGTAACATATTAACCCAGATTTGTAATTATTATTAAAGGTACGACCGTTGTTTAACACGAAATTATAATTATATAGGAAGTCTAAGTTGTATTTCACGGTCATAATTCTTGCGGGTATGGGCAGAGATATGAGATTCATTATGCAATATATTGATTAAGAGCATACTATGGATGAGAAGGTGTATGAGCGTCTATGAAGCAAAAGTGGTCTGTCTGGATCGAGACAGATAAGGATCCGTGATCTCTGCCTAACCCTCTACAGGGAATAGGGGTCGTGATGTTTATGTATGTATGTATGATACTATTAAATCAGTAATTTAATGAAAATCAATTTGATATTAAAATAGTATATTTATATATTTATTTCATTAACATTTTATTATTTTTACGGGTTTGTATCTAATATGATAATAAAATTTAATGAAATATAAAATTTAACTTCTGAGTGTGTATGAGAAGGTGTACAGTTGAAATTTAGTGAAAGTGGTTTGCTGTGATCAGAAAAATCTGTAATCTCTGCCTACCCCTCTCTAGGAAAACGGCCGAAATGTATGTGTGAATCGGGCTTTTGTAGAATTCGCTTTATATCTTTTCGAGATGGATTTACCTATGAAACATAATATAATTATTTATAAGTATATCCTATACATAATTATCTGTAAAATATCCTATAATTATAGATGGGGATCCGTTATCTCTGCCTACTCTACAATCAGGAATCAGGCGCGTTGTGTATGTATGCATGCATCTAATTATCCTATATAGACATCACTTTTTAGCATAAATATCGTGGTCTTTTCATATGGAATATTGGTGAAAAGTTGCTAGCCCATCGCCCAATAGATTGCATTAACTCCTAGTCCCTTAGTCGCCTCCTTCGACATTTTGATAAGAACGGCAGCTAGTTATCATTCTTTTTCTTCAGACTAGTACGGGTACATTAAAGAGCTATACAATAGTCAGTATCTCTTTACAGACTATTAACCTGCATAGACTATAAGACTATGAAGTGCAGTATGACTCAATCCTCTAACCTTGAAAGGGTAGTACAGAAACAAGGAAGTTAATAATGCGCAACATTTAAACTATAAAATAACAACTATGCTTTTATAATTACAAAAATGTACTCGTATTATCTGTGTATGTTGTGAGTCACAGATAAAATGCAAGGCTAGCTTTATATGTATGTATGTGTTCATATATACATACATATACATTCACAGCCTATATACCCTTTTGAGATGGACAGAACTAAATCATAACATACGCTTCACGACTTCTGTATACACTCTCTTTTTTATTGT
>JAMBLF010001631.1:0-53401 GCA_030578115.1 Leucoptera coffeella
ACCCACTGATACTGAGTCAAGCCCCAAACATCTGACCGACGTCGACACCAAAATTTAATAATTAAGCTTATACCTTACACTAGGTACAGAGAACCTTATTCTTTTAACTCTTTGTTTATAGGTGACAGAATGCGAGATCTTCCTGTCCCTGACCATCAAGTTCCTGGATCCTGACAAGCCGGTGTGGCAGAGGGCACTAGCCCTGGAGGTGTTGCATAAAATGACCACGCAACCAAGTGAGTAATGGGTGAAAAGGGGCTGGTTCTATCTATGTTACCAGTACAGTACATATTAAAAGTCAAAATATTTATCTAACACTGGTTAATCTCTTACCAAAAAAGTTACCAAAGTGGTAATATACTAACCTCACAAAATTCCATAAAACTACCATCACAATCCGAAAAGTACCATGAAATATCCTATATCGCCTTAGTTTCCTCCCATTACGTATTTACTTCAATAACATTATTATATGCCAAAAGATAAGCTCCGATAAGATATATACCGGTGAGGGAAAACATCGTGAGGAAACCTGCCTATCCCTCGGAATAGGTAATAGCCAGTGCCTATATACGGCGATACGGTTCACTACCTATCACGTTGGGTGCTGTCTATCTAGTGATACGCGGGCTTCGAATGACCCATACCTAACATGCCTTCGAAATTTCGGACGTGTGCATTCAAGCCTCAGACTACCCCGCCATAATAAAAAAGGGAGTGTGTATACACAAGTCGTGAAGCGTATGTATGTATGTATGTACATTTATCATAACCCCAATAGTACTTCTAAATACCACATATAGTTGTTGCCTACATGAAGAGAAGTAAAGCTGCAACTTGCCATTCAATTTTCGTCCCTATTGCAGAGCTCCTAGAGTCCTTTTGCGTTGCCTACATGACGAGAAGTAAAGCACCTACTTGCCATTCAATTTTCGTCCCTATTGTAGAGCTCCTAGAGTCCTTTTGCGTTGCCTACATGACGAGAAGTAAACCTGCTACTTGCCATTCAATTTTCGTCCTTATTCCAGAGCTCCTAGAGTCCTTTTGCGAGTGCTACGACGTGAGGGCGCACGCTACCAATATCTTTCAAGACATGGTGAACGCGCTCGGGGCGTACGCGCAGAGCTTGCTAGCGACGCCACAGCAGCACCTGCAGGGGCATAATGCCGGTGAGAAAATGGAGGTTTTGTTGAGTGAATGAATGAAATGAATGAATGATGTGAACGAATGGAACGAATGAATGATTGAGGGGTTGTAAGTGATTGGTGAGGAAATGTGGAGGTTGTGTTGAGTGAATGAATGATAGAGTGGTTGTAAGTGATTGAGTGGTTGTTGTCAGTAGTGAGTTTAAGATAGTTTACGGTTGCAAACTGAACGCTAATCGTGAGGTTTGGTTCGAGGTGAAGGCAGTTAGGAACTACGCTCTTCTTTAGTCACCGTCAGTACAGTCACAAATATAAATATACTTAAAGAAATAATAGGCAGGTTTACTTACGATGTGTTACTTTTAACAAAAATAACAGTGCTTTAAATATATTGACTCTACTCGACAACCTATGGATCCAATAATTTTGCTGTATCGATTTTTTGTGGTATTTTGTTTTTTTTTTTAATTCTCATGACTTTGTCGAATTGATCATAATTTGACGAGCAAAGCTGATAAAGGCTTCCTGGACGAACAAAACCGGGTTTTAGTACTCATACCTACCTAATATACACTCGTATAAATTTTCATAAATAAATGTCTGTTTGTTTCGTTATCATAGCAACGCAAACTCTGCCCCAGCAAGCCGGTTTCTACTGGAAGGGCGTTTGGCAACCGCTTTGTGTCACATTCGAGCCTGGTACTTCGAAGTCTGTGTAGTAAGTATATGATTAAGTACTTTTATACCGTTTGGGGTGTATAGAACACATATACATTCTCGTACTATAATCCCTAGCGGGGTTGACAGGACCTTGGAGACTCGATAATATCTCCTAGGTCACTTTTTCGCTTATATTGGTTATAGTTGTTATGTTATATGGCAAATTAGCGACACATTGCTAGCCCATCATCCTGTAGATTCCTTTTAACCTTTGACCCTTAGTCGCCTCCTACGACATGCCGAGAAGAACGGCAGCTAGTTTTCTTTTCTCAGACTAGCACGGGAGAATAAAACCTTAGGATATTAGCCTGTGTGTAAGAGGTATAACAGCAGAGGGAAAAAATAGGGACCCGGTTTTCTTTATAATAAGTATGGAAAAGGGCGTTATGTGTTTGGACGTATATTGTAGCTAATTCCTATAGCAGAATTATCGATTTGGTACATATACATGTATAACACATGTCCTCTAATCACTTTCGGGGTGCAAAGGACTATAGATATTCTATTTAGTTAGCTAACATTTTAATGAGTATTTATATAATTAACATTGTTAAATTTACCTATAACGTTAGACTATGTCGTTAACATGTAAAATTCATGTTACTATAAAATTACTAACTCCACTATTTCAGACGTAAACCCCTGACTACCCCACAAGGGTTCACAATCTTAAACATATTTATATCAATCCTTACAGCCTAGAAATGCTAGACAGGACCGAAGCGCCAACAATTCAAGATGGCTACGGGATTTCGGTAGCCTATGCCTGTCTCACGGATATAGTCCGTTCCATCGCTATTAGTGTGGAAGGGGATGACTATTACAGGTTAGTGAATAGTTAGGTCTATTATATTGTAAGAGGTGGGTAGGATACTGACTTTAGAAAGATGTATGAAAATACATTAACGAAATGCGTCGAATACTACGGTGAGGGAAACATCGTGAGGAAACCTATCTGTATCCGGAACAGGTAATAGTTAGTGCTTGTAAATAGCAACAAGGCTTACACATTTAGTGCTGACTATCTGGTCTATACGTGGGTTCGAGGTGGCTATAGAATAACTACCTTCGCAACTGCGGAGATGGATACCTGAACTTCTGACTACCCCGCAAGGGTTAATGGTCGTGGACGTTTTTGTCTTTGTATAAAGATAGTATCTGTAGTACATGGTTTACCACCTTTCACATTGGATATTGATTGTAATAAGTGCTAATTTGATAGTAGACTCTTAATCTCTGACTACCCTCAAAGGGTTTTACAGTGTCCAATGTATATGAATGTTTATATACATTGGAGGTTAAAATGTAAAAAAATTGTTTTAATTTTTACAATATAAGGTACTGTGTAGCTTTATATTTATCTAATATCATGTAAAAGCAAAGTAAAATTAAGACAAAATACTGTTAATTTAAAAGTTAATTGAGCTTTTGATCTCTGTTTACTCCTATAAATAGAAACATGCGTGATGCATACGTATGTATGTATTTATGTTTGTGATTATTTGTTGTTTCAGGCTTCAAGACCTATACGATCTTAATACAGAAGACGAAAATGATAATAGTCCTGCGAAGAATAATAAAGGTAATGTTTAAATAGCAACACAAATATTTTAGATAGTTAATCTTCTGTGTCAAGTCCACTAACGCTCTTTGCAAAATATCAGTTCATTATACCTTCAGTAACAGTGTGAAGTTGTTCATGGAATAGCAAAAGTAACCAATTTCGATTTCAAGGCGTAATTTGACACTTTTTCTGCCAGGTATAGTGAAAATAGACATTTTTGATAATCCACTACTAACTTCACACTATTACTAAAGAGATATTGAACTACGATTGTGCTAAACCGTATTAGTAGACTTGAGTTTGGAGATCAGGAGTAATGGGGTAAAATAATCTCTGGGTGACTTGTATATTTATGTGTAATCCTGATATTAACTATGAATTTCGTTTCACAGAAATCACAATTAAAAACAATGGCCATACAGAGGCGTTTGATGACGGGGCCACGAAAGCTGTTAAATTACAGGTAAGATACATACATACATGTTGTATCTATTGTACTGTAATCACTTATGCGGTAGATAGAGTATGAGTGACCACTTTCAAATTCGATTCGGTCGAGTCAGTTGAGTGGCTCATACCTAACATGCCTTGGACATTTTGGAAATGGAAACTCAAACCGTTGTCTACCCCGCCACGATAAAAAGGGGAGTGTGTTTACTCAAGTCGTGATGCGTATGTTATCCTAGTCAATCCGCTTATACATAGAAACTATTGACTATAAAGAGGGATAGGCAGGATTCCTCACGATATTTTTCTTGTGTGTATTTAATAGAACATATACATATATTAAGGTCACATATTCACACATTGACATACATCCACACGTACTCCAGTTTTTGTACCTCTTTTGGGGTAGATACAACCTTTGATACATAACATAAACTTAATTTCTTCTAGCGTTATTATCAGGCTTAATTAATAATTTAAAATGGAAAATAATTCAATCAAAATACTGAAATGTACATTAAAATAAAGCTAAACACACAGCAAAGGTTAGGTTTGGGTTGGGACTGTATTATTTTGGTGTACTATTCCGTATTTTAGGAGTGCATTTTTGTATTATCTGATGTTCCTTTAAACACTATCCATTTAAAATTAAGTGAAAGGATTGATACAATGTCAATAAAGCGAAATTGGTTTGCCACTCGTAAAAATGATGGTCTGACCTCTAACTACACTGTGTAGGTAGACGACCGTTATGTATTTATATACGTTATGTTATGACCCTTCTCCTTATACCCATAATTCCTTCTCAACATACTAATAATCATTGTAACTATAGTATATTCACATTAAGAAAATAGTGACGTCATCATGACTCCACGATTTGACCAATGAGACGTGACAACGGTTGTCCGCCATTGGTCGAAGAGACTTGTTTTCTCATTATCTCACGTCTTATTGGTCAGTTTACTTTTGTATATCATGACGTCACTATTTACTTAACTCGAATGGACTATGTAGTTATAGTCCATTCGAGTTAAGTAAATAGTGACGTCATGATCTTCAGAAGTAAACTGACCAATAAGACGTCTTTTACTAACCCCTAAACTCTGTCGGTTTCCAGTTGATAAAGTCGTCGTGGTGCGGCCTGGTGTGGGGCCTCTCGGTGCTGGCCGAGGCGAGTGTGGGCGAGCTGGAGACGGTTTCTAAAGGCGCTGCATACCCTTGCCAGGGTTAGTGGGAAGGTGAGGAGATTGATCTAGTTTATGAAATTATTTTAATAATAATAATATTTGGACATTATTACACCAATTGAACTAGCCCCTTGGTGAGCACATTTAAGACTTGTGTTAAGGGTTCTAGTCAACGTATATTTAGAAATACATACATATTATACATAGATAAAATACATATATAGCATATATAATCACACGGTCAGACTGGAAAGCAGAAGAAAAGCGTAGTAGTTCTTAACTGTGCCTCCACCGGGAAATCGAACCCGGGACCTCACGATTAGCGTTCAGGCGTCTAACCGATCGCGCCACGGAGGTCGCCAAAATTATTACTACATTTCACTATATGAATTAAAATTTAAAGAAAATTAATATAATAACAAATGGTAACAAATGTACACACACACCTATACCTCGTAGCTCAGGTAGTGCAAGGCGATTCTTATTTATAATCTTATTTATAAGGGCAATGACAATCTTCTTATATATATACGTTTATGATCTATTTTATAAGGGTTTTATATATATGAATAGAATAGAATAGAAAAAAAATTACAAAAACAGCACAGGTACAAAAACATTTACATTTATTACGATTTATAAGATACTGCACTGTCACTGTGAAATGACAATATTGAAACTCGTGAAAATTGCCTTAAATAGTGTATTTTTATAAGGAACATCTGGAATATGACTTATAAGAGTATTCAAAGAACATATAACAGTTGAAAAATATATGTGTTTTATGGTTTCTTAAAAGCGGCTGTCAAATATTTGATAAATGGGAAAGTTTTTCATAATTTTTCCTCACACCGTAGATTACGTGTTTTACACCAATTGATCTAGCCCCTTGATAAGTTC
This sequence comes from Leucoptera coffeella, assembly GCA_030578115.1. Classification (NCBI taxonomy): domain Eukaryota; kingdom Metazoa; phylum Arthropoda; class Insecta; order Lepidoptera; family Lyonetiidae; genus Leucoptera; species Leucoptera coffeella. The sequence continues at coordinate 5,967 of JAMBLF010001631.1, forward strand.
AATTCAGACTTGTGTTAAGGGTACTAGCTAATATATATATACGAAATATTATACCTATTATACATAGATAAATACATATATAGTATGTGTGAAAAGTAGAAGAAAAGTGTAGTTCATAACTGTGTCTCCATCGAGAATCGGACCGGGTCTTCATGTGTTCAGGTGGTTAACCAATCGTGCCACGGAGGTCGTCAAATTATAGAATACATCTGTATGTAACCACTAAAATATACTATGTAAAAATAAATGTACTATGTAAAAGCGGCTGTAGCCCAGTAGGTAAAACCTCGGACTTCTTATGAGAAATGTCCTAGGTTCGAATCCCGACTCTGCCATGTACCAATGAATGAAATTTAAATATGTGTTTTTCATTTACGTACATAATTTACAGTCGCTAACGGTGTGGGAAAACATCGTGAGGAAACCTGCCTATCCCTCAGGATAGGTAATAGTCAGTGCCTATATACGGCGATACGGTTCACTACCTATCACGTTGGGTGCTGTCTATCTAGTGATACGCGGGCGTCGAATGACCCATACCTAACATGCCTTCGAAATTTCGGAGATGGGAATTGAAGTCTCTGACTACCCCGCCATAATAAAAAAGGGAGTGTGTATACACAAGTCGTGAAGCGTATGTATGTATGTTATGTATGTAACCACTAAAAACTTCTCTTTTTCAACACCAGATGTCAGTAGAGCAAGCTAGGGACGCAGCCATAGCGGCGGTGTGTCGCTGCGCCCTTCCCGCGTCTTGTTCGGCGCCCGTCCTCGCCGCCTGTCCCTGGCGATCTCCGCAGACGGCCTCTGTCCACGACCATCGGCAACAGGTCGTGTGGGTAGGCACCCCGCTGCCCAGTGCCCATCAGAATCATGGTATGAAGATAAGAATAATATTTGGACATTATTACACCAATTGAACCTATACAATAATTAATATGCAAAAGGTCAGATATTACTATCAGATATTAGTTACTATGGATACCTCGAACCAACGTGTTGACCAGATAGTTAGTACTTCATGTAATAATACTATTTGGACATTATTACACCAATTGAACTAACCCCTTGGTAAGTACATTTAAGACTTGTGTTAAGGGTACTAGTCAACGTATGTTTAAGAAATGTATACATTTTATACATAGATAAATACGTATATAGCATATATAATCAACGACCAGATTGGAAAGCAGTAGAAAAGCGTAGTTCTTAACTGCCTCCACCGGGAATCGAACCCGGGACCTCACGAATTATTGTTAAAATGTCTAACCGATAGCGCCATGGAGGTCGTCAAAATGGTATGAAGATAAGAATATAAATACACATGTATTCACGCCTCTACGTCCCCTAAAAAATAGTTAGAGACTATCGATCGCCACCTGTAACGGGTGACGATTCTCTCTTGCCTTACTCACGCCTATTAACCTTCTCATACATGATTTTCTGTTCTTTACACTATATTTTAATAACAATTATTTGGGACATTACCGATTGAAAATAGCCTCTTTTAAAAAAATCAAAAGTCTCTTGTTACACTGGAACGTAAAAAATACTAACTAGTTGCTGTGTTGAATAGCATGTCGTAAGAGGCGACTAAGGAACTAGGGCCCAATAGAATCTATTGGGCTATGGGACCTGACACCAATATTTCAATATGACAACGAAAACCCCAATATTCATGCTAAAAAGTGACCTAGGAGATGTAATATCTCCGAGGTTCTGTTCACTCCGAAAGGTATTAAAAGAAAGAAAGAAAAACATTTATTCACTGCTTATATAGATTTTGACATAACACTATTTATACACACTTTGACACACAACATATAAGGAGTAGGCACTTGATGCAGTTATAAAAAGAGGTGAATGTATGTGTGTAAAAACACTCATTTAAGCAAATAGAGGTAGTAAACTGTATACTTATTACGTAATATTATATGATTAAACCACCACAACATGTTTATGTATATTTTTATTATTTATAATTTACTAGTGACCCGCTCCGGCTTCGCACGGGTATGAAATATAGCCTACTCCACTATTTAATGGATGTTATTATATATATATATATAAAGCTTCCTCTTGAATCACGCTATCTAGTAAAAAAATCCGCATCAAAATCCGTTTTGTAGTTTCAAAGAGGTAAGTATACAAAGGGACTTAGGGACAAAGAAAGCGACTTTGTTTTATACTATGTAGTGATGATTATAAGTCGACTCTTTATCTGTGTTGCCAGGCCAACAGCAGTCCTTCGTAATGGTGACGTCACGGCATATAGTTGCGATGCGCGCGTTGCTCCTAGCCGCCCAACGGGACGGGCATACCATGCAGCAGGCGTGGTTGCCAGTCCTTACCACTTTGCAACACTTGGTAAGGTCACGACCATTAACCCTTGCGGGGTAGTCAGGGGTATGTGCATCTATCTCTGTAATTGCGGTGGTGGGTGGTAGTATTCTGTAGCCATCTCGAACCTTCGTGTTGGTTAAGTTAGTGCTTAATGTGAAAGGTGATAAAACACTGACTATTACTTGTTCGGGGAACAAGTAGGTTTCCTGACGATTTTTTCCTTTATCATAACCGCAGTTCAGGTCTCATTGTAATTAATGATTTTTATTGTGGACATGTTTTATCGGCGGCTTAAAGCGGCTGTAGCCCAGTGGGTAAGAACTCGGACTTTTTATGAGAAAGGTCCTATGTTCGAATCCCGACTCTGGCATGTACCGATGAATGAAATTAAAATTGTGTTTTTCATTTACGTACATAATTTACAGTCGCTAACGGTGAGGGAAAACATCGTGAGGAAACCTGCTTATCCCTCAAGATAAGTAATAGTCAGTGCCTATATACGGCGATACGGTTCACTACCTATCACGTTGGGTGTTGTATATCTAGTGATACGCGGGCTTCGAATGACCCGTACCTAACATGCCTTCGAAATTTCGGAGATGGGCATTGAAGCCTCTGACTACCCCGCCATAATAAAAAAGGGAGTGTGTATGCACAAGTCGTGAAGCGTATGTATGTATGTATGTTTTATCGCTGTAAATAAACTTATATTATTTCATACAATTTATGCAACACTTTCTCTTTCACTTTCTCATATATACTCGGTGAAAAAAAAAACTATTTTTATGGCCTTTTTGTTAATTTTATTTTTTTAGACTTTTTGATCATTTTAATATTTCTTAACTTAATAATAAAGTTTTCTTTCTTTTTAAAACAATATGATTTCATTCTAGGTCTGGATATTAGGTTTGAAGCCGTCGACGGGCGGAAGTATGAAAGCCAGCCGCTCGAGTGCGGACGCCAACGCTGTCATGAGCACTTCCGCTGTCATGGCGGACCTACCAGGTATTTAAAACAAATGTTTACTTATAGTCCCTTGATAGTGTGGCTAAATAATAGACTAGACCAACTAAAACTAAATGTAAATTTATGTGTTGTGTATTGTGTGATTCAATTATTGTCTATGAATTCTATTGTATGTTGAGAATTGTATGTAATTGATGTGGATGTCTCAATAAAGATATTATTATTATTATTACACTAATTAGTACATACTTGCTAGTTGCAGTTTGAAAGAAGATGTAGTGACTAAGATTAAAAGAGAATGCTTCGATGGTTTGAACATGTTATGCGGATGAATGATAGTTGATTGACACAAGGAATATGTGGGAATGAAGTGGAAGGGCGGTTACGTAGGGGCCGGCCTATTAAGACATTGACAGTCTGATAAACTACATATTAAAGACCTATAACCGCTGAGTGTGTACGAAGAGAGAGACTGTCACTGAAACGACAGAGGTATAACTTGTCAGGATCGGAACTGATGGGGATCCATGATCTCTGCCTACCCCTGTACAGGAAGACGTTAGGCATGATGAATAAGTATGTATATACTAACTGTCGATCTTTTCGACATATTTATATTAAATATAAATAAATAAAATGATTTTTTCGAGATTACGTCCTTAACAAAGGAAATAAAAATATTCATGCTAAAAAGTGACCTAGGAGATACATATTTCCAAGATTCTGCCCACCTCGAAAGTGATTAAATGAAATGAATGTTTATATATGCATAATTATAGTACTCTTTTGATTAAATTAATGAATCTATACTAATATTATAAAGCTGAAGAGTTTGTTTGTTTGAACGCGCTAATCTCAGGAACTACTGGTTGAATTCAAAAATTCTTTTTGTGTTAGATAAACCATTTATTGAGAAAGGCTTTAGGCTATATAACATCACCCTGCTACTAATAGGAGCGAACAATATAATATAAAAATCAAATTATAATTACAGTGCCATCTATGTTTCATGTAATGAAAACTTCTGAAAAAATAAAAATGTGGCAAATTATTTGATATTGCTTGTAAAACAAAAAAAAACAAACGCATTCACGACCATTAACCCTTGCGGGGTAGTCAGAGGTTCAGGTTTCCATCTCCGCAATTGCGAAGGTAGTAATTCTATGGACACCTCGAACCCACGTGTTAACCAGACAGTCAGTACTCAGTGTGACAGGTGGTAAGCCATGTCGCCATTTACAAGCACTAACTATTGACTTTACGTTATACAAATAATACATTTCCGTAAGAGAAGCATTTCGTGAATTGCAAATAAACTGTACTATTATAATATCAGAAAGAAATAAACTTATTAATTTTCTGCACACATGCAATGTAAGTTTTAATGAATCATATGTTATGTTTTTGTAGCCCTATCAGCCATGCTGTCAAAGGTGTTCGAATCCTCGCGTAACCTGGACGACGTGGCCCTCCATCACCTCATCGACGCCTTATGCAAGCTGTCCAACGAAGCCATGGAGCTGGCTTACTCTAACCGGGTGAGCAGAGATTATATGTGCATACATAGTTATTTTTAAACAAAAAAACACAAAAGCAAACGCATTCACGAATATTAACCCTTGGGCGGTAGTCAGAGGTTCAGGTGTCCATCTCTGCAATTGCGAAGGTAGTAATTCTATGGACACCTCGAACCCACGTGTTAACCAGATAGTCAGTACTCAATGTTGTTGTTTGACCACCTGTATTTTTAAACACTCGCGATTTATACTCATTTCATTTACTATGAGAGACCAGGTCATATCACGATAAATTAATAAAGATATTTGATTACCTAAAATCAGTCGGGCAAAATAAAGGTAATCAGATATCTTTATTAATTTATCGTGATATGACCCGGTCTCTCATAGTAAGTAAAATATGTGCATACGTTCGTCATTATGGCGGAAAGAAGAAAATATGAATTCTCAAATGAGACAAAAACACACGTCTGCGAGACTAGCCTATTATTATTATACTTTTATCAATAACAAACAGACATAAAGCCCCCCTGTTCTTACAAGGATAAATAGACATTTGGAAATACACTATAACATAGACAAATTTTAACAGTATAAAAAATGAGAATAATAATAATAACATTTGGACATTATTACACCAATTGAACTAGCCCCTTGGTACGTACATTTAAGACTTGTGTTAAGGGTACTAGTCAACGTATATCTAAGAAATGTATACATACTCTATATAGATAAATACATATATAGCATATATTATCAACGACCAGACTGGAAAGCAGTAGAAAAGCGTAGTTCTTAACTCTGCCTCCACCGGGAATCGAACCCGGGACCCCACGATTAGCGTTCAGGTGACTAGCAGATCGCGCCACGGAGGTCGTCAAATGAATGAAGGAACAAAAAAAAATGTCGTGATTTTATTTTTGCTAAAAGTGTCAACAGCGTTATTGTATCTCCGACTTTCTGTTATGTATTGATGACTAGCTTTCTAGCCTAATTCAAAATATTCAAGCTTAGCACCTTAGTCACCTCCTACAACATATAAAAAATAATTATAACAATTTGTCTTCAAATCTGTGTGATATATATGTTGTATTATGTCTTCGTGTGTGTTTGTAGTTGTAAAATAAACGTTATTATTATTATTATTCTATGACATTACACCAATTGAACTAGCCCCTTGCTAAGTAAGAACGGCAGCTAGTTAACGATTGCTTAATTTCAGGAGCCGTCCTTGTTCGCGGTGGCGAAGCTTCTAGAGACAGGTCTGGCGAATCTTCACAGAGTCGAAGTGATGTGGAGGCCTATTACTAATCATTTGCTAGAGGTTTGTATCTTAAGTTAAAGGGTCTAAGGGACTATGTTTAAATAGAATCTATTGGACGATGGGCTAGCAACTTGTCACCAAAGTTCCAGTATGACATCGCAACCCCAATATTTTTTACGCTAAAAAGTGACCTAGGAATCTCGTGGTTGTAGTTCTGTCCACCCCAAAAGGGACTAAAGTACGTTAATGTATATATTTGTATGTAAGTTTTATTCTTATGATGGTGACTAGCTTTCTGATGTACTATCAATCGCCACCGGGAACGATCCTGACAAATATCTCTCGCGTCACTCACACGCATTAACATACATACATACATACGCTTCACGACTTGTGTATACACACTCCCTTTTTTATTATGGCGGGGTAGTCAGAGGCTTGAATGCATGTTAGGTATGGGTCATTCGAAGCCCGCGTATCACTAGATAGACAGCACCCAACGTGATAGGTAGTGAACCGTATCGCCGTATATAGGTACTGACTATTATCTATCCTGAGGGATAGGCAGGTTTCCTCACGATGTTTTCCCTCACCGTTAGCGACTGTAAATTATGTACGTAAATGAAAAACACTTATTTAAATTTCATTCATTGGTACATGCCAGAGTCGGGATTCGGATAGGACCTTTCTCATACGAAGTCCGAGGTCTTACCCACTGGGCTACAGCCGGTTTTTTACACCCATTAACTGTTTCATACATGCTGTGTTTCCAGGTTTGTCAGCACCCACACATACGAATGCGCGAGTGGGGAGTTGAAGCCATCACGTATTTGGTGCAGACAGCCTTCCAGTACCATCACGACCATCCCGAACACGCTGCAGAGGTAAGTAGAGGTTAAAAGCCATGCCTTAACCTAAACAATCACAAACCATTACTAACCTAGGGATAGTAATGGTTTGTGACTGTTCAAATAGATTTTTCATTTGTTTTAATAGATTTTTTTTTCTTTAATTATTTTTTTTAATTGTATAATAAAGAATTTAGTTATATATATCGAATGAGAATTGTTTTCCTTTAATTCTAATGTTGTTTATATATCTATTTTAATTGATTGAATATCTTTATTATTTATAAGATTAGGCTGAAATTTGGTTATATGTGACCTACTCAAAATAATCGGAGATCTATACATGAATTCAATAGAAAGGAAATCAGGCCTGTTTTTGGAAACGGTTATAGTATAGTTGTAAACTTTGAGGTAAGGGAAGACATAATGAAATACCTACTTATTTACGGCAATACGGTTAACCATTTGTTGTATAAGATGTTGACTATCTGATAAACATGTGGGTTCAAAGTGACGACAGTCCTTAACCTAGTTAAACACGTGAACCTCTGAATACCCCACAAGGAAAATCGGTCATGAAATGATTTCATCATCAGCCTGTAGTAATGCACTGTGAAATTATTTGTTTCTTTGTTAATAATATAAATAATTGTGACGGCGTTTGACGAGGCCTACGTCCATCAGTAGACAGCTGCAAGCTGATTTAATACTACGTACGCGTTCAGGACCCTTAACCCTTACGGGGTAGTCAGAGGTTCAGGTGTCCATCTCCGTAATTGCGAAGGTAGTAATTATATGGCCACCTCGAACCCACGATTAATACTAATCCAAATTTATCTTCTTTTTCAGGGAGTAGAAGTTTTGGTAGTGCAACCATTGGCAGAATTGAGTGCGGTGAGACACGGCGATGTCAGAGCGAGACAACTAGAGTGTACGGCTAGATTACTACATTCACAGGTAAGGAAACATATTTATATATACTAGCGACCCGCTCCGGCTTCGCACGGGTAGAAAATATATAGCCTACTCCACTATTTAATGGATGTTATTATACATATAAACCTTCCTCTTGAATCACTCTATCTATTAAAAAAACCGCATCAAAATCCGTTGCGTAGTTTCAAAGATTTAAGCAAGCAAAGGGACAGAGAAAGAGACTTTGTTTTATACTATGTAGTGATACGAGTAAGTATGAATATATAAACTTACTTAGAACCAAAGTGGACGGTAGAGTTGGACGGGTAGGTCGCGTAGAACAGATCAAATTGGGATCATTTTTCTCATGGCGTAGGCTGCGTAAAGAATAGAAGAGCATGTATGAGAGGGTTAGTGGTGGTTGTGACGTGTTTTTGTGTTAGGAATAGTCATATAGTACGTAATACGTTAGATCCCTAATATTCGGATAGTTTGTTAAATTGGATTCGTCATCAATTCCTACCTGTTAGTGTAAGCTGTGACAATAAGTGATTTTATAATCCTCATATTGAATAAAAAGCATTTCATTTCATTTCACTATTTAAAAAACATAAAGGCGTAATTTTTTGTGTGTTTTGAAAAAATTATTTATTTTGTTTTCAGGGAGAGAAATTAGGACCTGCCTGGCCACTTCTCATGGACATAATTAGTGCAATCAACATACATCACAGGTTAGTTTTGAATGTACGAGTATATAACAGGTATAAAATAAAACGGACATACTCTTTCATGGCTATTTAAGCGTAGCCGTAGTAGGTATTCATATGTCCATCTCCGCACTTGCGAAGGTAGTAATTCTATGGCCACCTCTAACCCACGTGTTAACTGGAAAGTCAGTCCTAAATATGCTAATGGTGACATGGCTTCTAACACCTGTTAGAGGAATAGGAAAGTTTCTGTACGATGATTTCACTCACGGTAGTATTTGGTGCATTTCGCAAATGTATTTTTATTGCGAAAATGTACATAGAAAATCAGATAACTTAAGTTACAATGATACATGCTCTGTGGTTTGAGCACTGTACCAACTGATACATAGTCAAGCCCCAAACAACTGAGCTACGTCGAATTTCAACTAAGCTACGTCGAATTTCAACTCAGCTACGTCGAATTTCAACGGAGCTACGTCGAATTTCAACTGAGCTACGTCGAATTTCAACTGAGCTACGTCGAATTTCAACTGAGCTACGTTGAATTTCAACTGACCTACGTCGAATTACAACTGAGAAAAGTCGAATTTCAACTAAGCTACGTCGACTTTCAACTGAGCTACGTCGAATTACAACTGAGCTTTTGTATGTACTATAATCCACCTATATGTCCTCTTCCAGTGAACAGCTAATAAGAGCAGCCTTCCAATGTGCCCAGACTGCCTGTGGCGAGCTACTAGGCTCGGCTGGCGTGAGATGTCTCAATCGGGTGCTGGTTACCGCGGCGGCGTTTGCGGCCCAGACGCATGATTTGAATATATCCCTCACTGCTGTTGGCTTGATGGTGAGTACTGAGGCTTGATAAGCGTTGATTGTTGCATTGGTATTACTTACGAAATTCCATATTGTGTTTAACTTGTGTTTGACGGACTTATTCATTTACAACAGCAATGTAGGGTTTTAACCAATAGAAAATATCGACCTAGATGATACCTTAATGTTTATGGCACTGATGGAGGTAGCAATTCAATGGCCATGACAATGCATAGTAGCGCCAGTTTTAACCATATAAAAAGTTACTAGGACTGCACTATTAGCGCTTACGTACATACTATATACGTATCGCAACATAACTTTTTTTTAAGATAAGTAAATTTCTAAACTTACTAGCATTTACGTACCTCTTGTATATTGTAAATAAGATAAATAAAATACATACGTATAGATACATTCACGTTTTTAAATCCCTTTGGGGTGGACCGAAACTTGGATATATAATGTCTCCTAAGTCAATTTTTAACATAAATATGGCATATTATATAAATGTAATATAACCTTTATTACCTGTGATTAATAACTAACAGGACTTATCGCGTATGTTTTTATATAATAAAGTTACCTTTATTAACCCGATGTTTCGGCTACGTTGCAGCAGCCATGGTCACGGGCAGACAATTGAGTCTGACTCACTTTATTATATAAAAACTTACGCGATAAGTCCCGTTAGTTATTAATCATGAGTATAAATCGTGAATCTCTTAAAACTATATTACCTGCCTTTCAGTGGAATATATCAGACTACCTATACCATAATAGGAGTAGACTAGGAAACGCTCTGAACAGTGAGGGACCGCTGCCAGAATTGCCCCACGTCGCTGACCTACCCCGCCTGGATAAACTGTACATGTGCCTGTATATACGACTTAGTAAGTATACATACACTTTACGAGCATCAGATACTATTTGCCATAGCAGGTAGACAATGTGACATACGTTGAATTAATTGATAATATGTAGAACACTATTACACCAATTGAACTAGCCCCTTGCTAAGTACATTTAAGATCTTGTGTTAAGGGTACTAGTCAACGTATATTTAAGAAATATATACATATTATATATAGATAAATACAATATATAATGTAAAACCAGACTGGAAATCAAAAGAAAAGCGGAGTTCTTAACTCTGCCTCTACTAGGAATCGACGGGTCCTAAAGTTTAGGTTCACCGTTCGTACCAGGGAGGTCGTCGATTTGTGTGTGTGAATATACATACATACAAAACATGCGCTTCTCGGAATCTGTACACTCCCTTTTTATTGTGGCTGGGGATAGTCAAAAGGCCTCACGATAGTTTCCCTCACCGTTAGCGCACTGTAAATTACGCGTGTAATTGTCAAACACGATTATTAAACTCATTCATTGGTACACCTGAGCCGAGATTCGAACTTAGGACCTCTAATAAGAAGTCAGAGGTCTTGCCCAATAGGCTCCACCCGCTTCTTTTCTTTGTATGTATATATTATACGTATATAAGGTCGTGAATATATATGTTCTATTTTTCCAGGTGACCTATGCACGGAGCCTCGCGCGCCGGTCCGAAGGGCAGCCAGTCAGACTCTATTCAGTTGCATAGGGGCCCACGGGTCGCTTCTTACGCCGCCTGCCTGGAAATCGCTTCTGTCTGTGCTGTTTCCTATGTTGCAAAAGGTAAGGGAAAAAGAATTATACGAATATTGAAGATCATTAACCCATGTGGTGAGAAGTTGAAATGTCCAATTCCGTAATTGTATGGCCACCTCGTACGTACGTGTTGATTGTCAGTACTCAATGTGACATGTGTTTAGTCGTGTCGCCATTTACTAGCACCTTTACCTGTTAGGGGAACAAATAGGTTTCCTAACTTTGTTTTTCATCAACATAGTTGGATTTGGCAAATTTATTTTTTATTGTTATAATGAACTTAGATCATTAGAAAACTTTGTTTCTATTAGGTCAGTTTTAAAAGACTATCCAGTGAAACGTGGGTCAGTAGTTATTGTTAAACACTCGCGATTTATACTTATTTTATTAATTATGTGAGACCGGGTCAAATCAAAAATAAAGATAATATACATATCTTTATAAATTTATCGTGATTGGACCCGGTCTCACATAATTAATAAAACGTGGGTCAGTTTTAAAAGTCTCAAACTACTCTGGATTTGAGATCATAATGCGAATGTATATTTATGCCAACCCATGTATTGTCTATTGGTGCACATAGCTGAAGAACAGAAGGGCATGTATGAGAAGGTCAATGTGTGAGTGAAGCAAGAGAAATTTTTCACCCATCTAACGTGACAATCGATAGTTTCTGCCTTTCACGTTAGATCAATAAGCGTGAATATATTGTCTAATGTATTAATTAATTATGTAAATAAATAAACATAGTATAAACGCCGTAGCATAAGTGTTTGTACTTCAGCCGACATAACCTTAGTGGCGAATGGCCTAATAAAGAATGAAAAAAACTTACAATAAAAACTTACAATGTATTCTTGTCAATTTCCAGGTGCAAAACTTGTCCAAGGAAGCCAGTGATGAGAAGGTGGACACGGGAGACCACATCCTCATCCATCACACGAGGAACACCGCGCAGAAGCAGTGGGCCGAGACGCAGGTTCGATTCCCGGTTTTAGTCATCGAATACTTTTGACGCTTAATATGATCTTCATTATATATGTTTCATATGACACCACTATTCCAATATTAATGCTAAAAACTGACTTGGTAAGTACATTTAAGACTTGTGGCAAGGGTACTAGTCAACGTATATTTAACAAATACTTGTTATATATAAATAAAATTACTTATATAGCATACATAATCAACAACCAGACTGGAAAGCAGAAGGAAAGCGTAGTTCTTAAATACACCTACACTGAAAATCGAACCCAGGACTTCACGATTAGCATCCAAGTTAACTGTTCGCGTCTTGGAGAATATTGAGATTGTGATGTCGTATGAAACATTGCATTGGTGACAGGTTAATAGCCCATCACCCAATAGATTCTTTTAATCTCTTAATCATCAACGATATGCCGGGAAGAACGGCAGCTAATTATTCATTTTTTACGTCCCATATTAGTACGATTACACTTTATATTTTGTATTTGTTCCAGGTTCTAACTCTATCTGGTGTAGCAAGGGTGTTCCATTCCAGATTCCAATTCTTAACTACGATCGGTGACTTCCACGGTTACTGGAACACCCTGTTGGAGTTTATTACGGAGTTTGCACTGCGTAGGAGTCATGAGGTAAATATTATTCATGTATATCACACCCATATTTTTTCAAAAGGTAGACAATTATATTACCCCATTTTTATAGATATTCCAAATCGCTTTCGCATCATTGACTACACTTTTGTTACCCATACTCTAAGGTTATATTTATATTTCTAGGGTCGGTACCCAATGTATAGTGACTATATTCTCTCTTACATTAACCTTTTCAAGCATACTCTTAATAATTATGCTCTATTGAGACTCTACATTATACAATTTTACATTACAATAAATGAATCAAATTCTATAACATTGAATTGATGCTTATTGAAAAAAAATCATAAAATAAACAAGACAAGTCCCATATTCTCGTAACATTATTAATTAATTCAAATCGCAAATCTTAAATCCATTTACGTGTGCATAAAGCTTCCTTTGTCTTTCGCCAGGTGTCGCTAGCTGCGCTCAAGTCTTTTCAAGAGGTGATGTCGGCGGCTGGTCGTGGCTTGGACAGTGCCACCAGCAGCCTTCACCACGAGGTTTGGCAAGCAGCGTGGGGCGCCTGGACTAAGATAGCTGAGCCTATTGGACGGTTGTATGGTAAGGGCTATGGTGATGGATTGGTAACTAAAAGGTCCTAAGAGATTCGCGATTTATACTCATGATTAATAATTAACGGGACTTATCGCGTAAGTTTTTATATAATACAATTACCTTTATTAACCCGACGTTTCGGCTACGTTGCAGTAGCCATGGTCACGGGCAGACAACTGCAACGTAGCCAAAACGTCGGGTTAATAAAGGTTATTTTATTATATAATAACTTATGCGATAAGTCCCGTTAATTATTAAAAGGTCCTAGGTTCGGATACCGGCTCTGGCATGTACAGTCAGTTCTAAAAGTGCTGTCTCAGCAACTTTTTATAAGGTTTAAGTTTATAAGAACAAAAGACAATATTTAACATATTAAAACTGGCGCCACTATGCATTCTCATGGCCACTATAGGTTCACGTGCTTTGAAATGAAAAATATTGTCTTTTGTTCGTATGAACGTAAAACTTATGAAAAGTTACTGGGACTGCAGTTTTAGCGTTGACTGTATCAATGAATGAAATTTATATATGTGTTTTTCATTTACGTACATAATTTACAGTCGCTAACGGTGAGGTACAACGTGAGGTTACCTGCCTATCCCCAAGTGCCTGTATACAACGATACGGTTCACTAACTATCACGGTGGGCACTGTCTATCTAGTGAAACGCGCGCATTGAGTGGCTCCTACTTAACATACCTTTAAAATTTCTGAGATGGGCGCTCAAGCCTCTAACTACCCTGCTACAATAAAATAGGGAGTGTGTATAAACAAGTCGTGAAGATAATGTTATGCAATTTAACACTAACACCGCTATTATGTCGATTCCCGTTCATTTTCTAATAATCTTATGTATTATTAGCATATTATGTCCAACCCCGAAGGTAGCGGTTGTGAAGGTAGTGATTCTATGAATATCTCGAACCCCAGATAGTCAGTACTCAATGTGACAGGTGGTAAGCCTTGTCGCCATTTACAAGCACTAACTATTACCTGTTCGGGGAGCAGGTAGGTTTCCTCACGATGTTTTCCCTCACCGTAGTATTCGACGCATTTCATAAATGCGTTTTTATTAATTCAATTATGTTTTATTTTTATTTTACAGTGGATACAAATGATGACCAGGATAATAAGCTAGATGGATATGCTCCAACGACAAGTTTCCTTACCACTTTGGTGCAAATATTCCCTCTCATCTTTCAGCATATAAGGATTAGGTATGTATGGGTAAAAACACTAAGATACTTTATTTGTATGACATGTGTAAATAGGGTGTACAAGTCTTATATTTAGATTCAGAATTGCTTCATTTGGCGTACAAAAAGTAATATAGTATTACGATGTTCAATACAGTATTTGAAGTTTAATATAGTATTTCTATTAAAACTAACATAAGTAACAAAACACAAAATAGGGCCTCATTTTAGATGTGAATAATAAAAATATATTAACTATTATACTATTAATATACTTTTAGTATTATTAACTAATGCTATAATTTCTTATTACATTCTTCTTACACATATGTAAAGTACTTATGACATATATTTCTCGAAGACTCTACTTACGAATTTACGACCGTACAACCCTTCCGAGGTAGTTAGAAGTTGAATATCCACGATCAACCAAGTTTTGTTCGAAATCCGCTTTTATCTTTTATCAATATCCAACGTGACAGGTGTTATGCCATGTCGCCGTACAGAGACTGCCTTTTTAAAAATAGGCAGTCTCTAACTAATATCATATCATTTTACGTACGTACGCGTTCACGACCATTAACCCTTACGGGGTATTCAGAGGTTCAGGTGTCCATCTCCGCAATTGCGAAGGTAGTAATTCTATGGCCACCTCGAACCCACGTGTTAATCAGATAGTTAGCACTCAATGTGACAGGTGGTCAGCCATGTCGCCATTTACAAGCACTATTACCTGTTCTGGGAACAGGTAGGTTTCCTCACGATGTTTTTCCCTCACCGTAGTATCATATCATTTTATCCATTCTAGTTTCACACCATCGGACGTGGAGCGGCTGGGCGCCTGTTTGTCGGGCGTGTGCAATGCGCGTGTCTCGTCCACGCTTGACACGATTTCCAACGGCACGCCCCTCGCGGCACACGCTTTGCACTGTTTGGAGATCGTGCAGAAGGTGGGTGGTCATACATACATACATATATTCACGCCTCTACGTTCCTAAGGGGATGGAAGAAACTATTGATCGCCAACTGGAACGATCCTGACAAATCTTTTGCTTCACTCATACCAATTAACCGAACGTATATACTCGTGTACGTTGATTGTGTGTTGGATTAAATACATGTAACTTGTAAATCCCACTTCGTGATTTTGGTTTAATTGTCGTTACCCAAGCCGTTGAAATAGTCATGTATGTAAAATCAAAAGACCATATCGACATACATACGCGTTAACGACCATTAACCCTTGCGGGGTAGTCAGAGGTTCAGGTATCCATCTCCGCAATGGCAGAGCTAGTAATTCTATGACCACCTCGACGACGACAAGTGGCAAGCCAGGTCGTCATTTACAAGCACTAACTATTACCTGATAAGTTCATAATATAACATATAAGCAGGTAGGTTTCCTCACGATGTTTTCCCTCACCGTAGTATTCGACGCATCTCGTAAATGTATTTTTATTACGAAAATGTACATAGAAATTCTCTTAAGCTATAGACTAGCAATTTATCACCAATGTTCCATATGACATCACTACCAATATTATTGCTAAAAGTGAAATGACGGGAATGTTTACATGTTACATAGACTATTTTTTTTATTTCAGGAAGCAGTATCCCGTGAGGAGTTACTCCCGTCAGCATTGACAGCTGTTACTTCGTTGGCTTGGTGTGCGCAAACCGCCGCGGGTGCGAGGGCCGGAGGTCGATGCCTGGGGACGGCTGTGCATGCCTATATGGCGAAACCAGTGCCAAGTGCCTTGACGCACTTGGTAAAGGTAGGTTGGGATACTCTGGCTACCTTGAACGGGTGATGGTCTCGATATGTAATGATAACGGATTGAAGTATGTAGATAATTGCTAAAAAGGACCGGTGTATGTATTTGATATGTGTGAATTTGGGATATGAATAGATTTAATAATTTAATTAATTTCTTTCTTTTTTTCTTTAAATGTGACGTATACATTGCAGGCTTTGCATACAGCAGTAAAGAAGGCAAGCCATATAACACGCTCAATGGATTCGAGGAAGCATAATTTGGACAGTGAAGAGGATGTCACTCAGATTCCAACCTTGTTGATACAGGTAATTTGCGACTATAGGTCTATGTGGGGTAGGTAGGGAAGTGGTGAATGGTTATGGGGTTAATGAGGTTTATCTTATTAGTTAGTTACTGGTTAATAATATTGCATGTTTATTAATAATAATAATCCTTTATTGAAACACCAGTATACATTAAATGACACAATAGTACTGACGAATAATTATACAATACAAAATTAAATAAGAAAAATGTTATACATGACTAAGTTATTATATTAAAATTACCAATCAGAATTAAATATCAGTCAATTAATGTGTGCCGTGGAGATCCCAAATGGCGTCCAGCTCTGTTATGGTTTTTCATATACAATTCAATTATTAAGTTATTGTTCAAACAAATTGTTATCCTAAGAATTTTGGGTTACCATATTTCTAAATGTGCAGAATTTCATGGCATTTTTGTAAGACGATCTTAACCTTAGACGGTCTTTCTCATGTTGACCTTACGTACATACATACACGTCCTTTAATCCCTTTCGGTTTGGAGATACGATAATATCTCCCAGATCAATTTTTAGCATGAATATTGCGGTTAATATGCTATTTTACTTTTGGTGAGAGTTAGCGTTTGAGATTGAGTTTGCTTGCTCATCTCCCTATATATTCTATCTACCCCTAGTCCCTTAGTCACCTCCTACGACATGCCGGGACGAACGGCAGCTTGTTAGCATTCTTTTTACCTCACAAACTTGCATGTGGTAGCAATAGGCCTAGAGGTCTAATTTGTATACCTCTATTTGTTCCAGGTCTTATCAGCAGGTCTTCCCTTGGCCAGGGAACAGCCAGAACCTCACAAAGAGTTCTGGGAAACCTTGCCAGCTGTTCTGGAGTCCTTTATGCTGCGTCCACCGTAAGTAAATACACACTACGTATACCCTTGAGAAGAATCTACTTTAATACCCTTAAACGCACTTACATCAACAACAAGTATGTTTAATGTTATTACTTATACATTGTAGGCTTTACATACAGTAAAAATCGAAACTAAATATGTTTTGTTCAATATAAGACTCATGTAAAATTACTCAATATTGAATGTTCAGTTGTCTCATAAAAAATAATTATATAATCTTTATAATATTGTCATGTTGCAAATCCATGTCTCGATCCTGACAAACCACTTTCGGTGCAGTGACATCGATACAAATTGGATCGAGACAAATAAGCCTCTGAGATCTATGCCTACTCCTCTGTAGGAAATTAGGTGTGCTGTTTATTTGTGTGTTATGTTGGATAACCTATAGCGGGAGCGATCAGAGATCGTCACTTCTAAGCTGTGTTAAAGATTGTCATGAAATTTTTACATCAAATTCTATATATCTTCTTAGATACTTTTAGGTATATACACATACATTTAAGTCCTTGATTCAGTTTTGGAGGGACGGCTACCGGAGAAATATAAATTAATAATATTAATAAATAAGATAATGTATACAATAACAATAAACTTTTTAAACCAGGATCGAGACAGATGGTAATCCGTGATCTCTACATACCTCTAGGGAAACGGACATGATATGCATTAAGTATCTCTAATTCCTTGCTGCGTACACAGAACCTCAGAAATATTGAATCTTCCTCACGATGTTTTCCTACGCCGTATAATTCGATGCATTTCGCAAATAAAAGTATGTATGTGTAAATGTTATACTACATTTACATTTTGTGTTAATGTTATACCGTTATATTTTTTAATTTATGTATGCATTATTTTATACTACCCTACTATACTACCCTCTGTGAGCCGCCAGCTGAAAATCGGCGGATTTACTGAGCCCGCGCTCCGTAGATTCCCGCCGAGCTGGACGCCATTTGGGATCTCCACGGCACGCTTAATGTAACTGACATTAAATTGTAATTTTGAATTTTATTGTAATTGTTAATTTTATGTCTTTTTTTAAATTTTTGTATAATATGGAATCTCAATAAAGAATTATTATTATTAAATGTATTTTTTTTCACTAATTATTATATTTTTGTTTTTTTCCCTTTTAGCCACGGTTGCACAACTTACTCAGTGGATCTAGCGGCGTTGCTGCGTCGAGAGCTGGGCAGCTCGCAACCCCCGCCCCCAACCGCCTCTGGCCAGTTGCTAGCCCTTCTCCGAAGAGCTGCTGAGCATGTGCCCACGCAGAACATTGGTTAGTATGGGGATCCTACCCCTTTAGGGAGATGGGCGTGAATATATGTTATGTGTGTATTTGCTTACGTTATAGCGTAGCATTTTTTTTTAATTAATAACTTTAATACTACGGTGAGGGAAAACATCGTGAGGAAACGTACCTGTTCCCAGAACAGGTAATAGTTAGTGCTTGTAAATGGCGACATGGCTTACCACCTGTCACATTGAGTAATATCTGGTTAACACGTGGGTTCGAGATGGACATAGAATTACTACCTTCGCAATTACGGAGATGGACACCGCAACTTCTGACTACCCCGTAAGTGTTAATGGTCGTGAACGCGAACGTACGTTTAATAACTGTCCAGCGATTGACCCCTATCTCACGTGATGGTAAGTGACGATGAGGTCGATGATGTAGCTCGCTGGTCCAGTAATAGCCTATTCACTCTAGCCTTGAAGAGACCCAAGTTATATCCTACCGGGAATACAGACGGGGGAAGTGAAAGCATATATGTATGTATGTATAAATGGAATGGTATTTAACTGCGTTCCAGATGGTAAAGTTAATAGTTGAACAGATAGTCAGCATAAAAAACTACGTAGCGTGAAGAACAACGAGTATGTATGAGAAGGTTAATGTGTGTGAGTGAAGCAAGAGAGATTTGTCAGGATCGCTCCAGGTGGCGATCGATAGTCACTGCCTAAATTATTTTGTACCGGCCTAAGCAAGTGGCAATGCGATAATAATATGAAATTAAAATGTATAGGACTTGTTTGAAAGTCAATCCCTTACATTATATTTCTATTCTCGTATTTTGCCACTTGTCTTAGAACCATCATAGTACCTAAAGTGGTCACTTAAACCACTGCTTAGCCCCTATGTATTAAGGGTCTTAAAGTACCTATTAACCCGTGTTACCTCTTACAGAAAGCGACTTAGAGCTACGTGAAAGAGAGGAGCTAGCTAGAACGTGTTTTGAAGCGATATTGCACTTCACGGTTTTGAACGACGTAAGGAAACTTATAGGGAAAGAAGGTATGTATTTATATATTCATTAATTTATTGTTTGCTTTACAATATATAGAAAATTAATAATATATTTAAGTAAATATAAAAAAAAATTCAATAAATATTACAGAATAAAAATACACACACGCAATTCATAATACTTGAAAAAACAATAATCAGTTAAATACAATAAGAGTATTATAGAATATTAAGAAAATGTAATGTGTTAATGGAATAGTCAGAGACATATTTTTCCCAACATGTGATCACTAACGGTAACTTCGTCATCTCAGAATTAAGACAAGTTTGGCAGATATTTTATGTCCTATTTTGGAATGTTAAAAGAATGCTAACTATCGTTCTGCTCGGCAGGTAGGAGGTGACTTGGGTATCTGAAATTTATTATTATTATTAGTAATGTGTCACAAATGTTCCTCAGACATCAGAACCCCAATATTCATGCTAATAAGTGACCATTTTTAAAGTCTGTAACAAATTTTCTGTTCTGTCTATTCCGAAAGAACATGAGTATACATGTACATACTCTTCAACATTTATATATGTAAATATATTACATAATAGATACCATCATATATTTTTTTAAATTATGGAAATTATCATTACGTTTGAACCGAAAATCTAAACTAGAAACAAAGAAAATACTTTATTTACTGCTTCAAATTACATTAAATACACAAACAATAAACATCAAGAATGAAAAACTTTGATGCAGTGACAAGGTGCTGCCTCAGTATACGATACAGCTAGGCTGCATCACTGGTCCGCCAGCAGCATAGAACTATATATCTATTTCCTCCTTCTAGAAGATTCGGAAGCCCTAGCAGTATCAGCTCTACTAACCAGATTCCACCAAGTAATAGAAACCTACAATAAGGACGACGTAGAGGGACTGACAAAGTACCAGCTGTCCGAACTATCCTACGCTCTGAAAGCGCTGGCCACGTTAGTCGATACGATGAAGAGAGCGCCCAAAGGAAAGATCGATAGTGGCTCGTGGAAGAAGTTGATAGGTGAGTGGTTATAGTGTATAAAATACATGCATCGAATATGAGGGAAAACATCGTGAGGAAACCTACCTGTTCGTCGGACAGGTAATAGTCAGTGCTTGTAAATGGCGACATGGCTTATCACCTGTCACATTGAGTTCTAACTATCTGGTCAACGCGTGGGTTCGAGGTGGCCATAGAATTACTACTTTCGCCATTGCGGAGATGGAAACCTGAACCTCTGACTACCCCGCAAGGGTTAATGGTCATGAACGCGTTCTTTTATAGTGTATAATATTAGTGAAAAACAGAAGAGCGTGTATGAGAAGGTTAATGAGTGTAAGTATGATGAGATAGTCCTAACTAACGTCAATTTAATGATAAAATAGTTACAAAGTCAAGTTTGGGACGTAAACAGAATGCTAACTAGCTGCCGTTCTTCCCGGCATGTCGTAGGAGGCGACTAAGAACTAGGGGTAAATAGAATCTATCGGGCGTTGGGTCTGTCACCACTAATTCACTACAAAACCTCTATGTTCACGCTAAAAAGTGACCTTGGAGATTTTATCCTATCCAAGGTTCTGTCCACCCCGAAAGGGATTAAAGGAGGTAATTTTATATGTATATATGTGATTTAGGCCGGTTACGTAAGGGGCCGGTACACATCACGGACATACGTCAGTCAGTTAGACGCCATATTGATAGACGCCATATTGAAAAAGTAGTTTTTATAGGAGGTGTAATGTATATTGTATACTAGCGACCCGCTCCGGCTTCGCACGGGTATAAAATATATAGCCTACACCACTATTTAATGGATGTTATTATACATATAAACCTTCCTCTTGAATCACTCTATCTATTAAAAAAAACCGCATCAAAATCCGTTGCGTAGTTTCAAAGACTTAAGCATACAAAGGGACATAGGGACAGAGAAAGCGACTTTGTTTTATACTATGTAGTGATGTGTGTATTTACAGATGTCTACCCGTCATTAGTGAACCTGTCATGCAGTAGGACAGCCGTGGCGACTTCCTCAGCTTTGAGACAAGCTCTGAACCAATATTCAAGTCTACTCACACCCCCTAACCTATAGCGGTTAACGTATACTATTACTCTGTGAATACAAGGGTTCGAGGTGGCCATAGAATTACCTCCGCGATTGCGGAAACCTGAACCTCTGACTACAAGGGTTAATGGTCGTGAACGCAATAGCCACATTTTTTTAGTTCCAAATTGGTGGCGCTGTAGTCAACGGAGACCTGTCAAATGCCAACCGGTCGTTTTCATAATGTAATCAAACATCTATTTGTTAAATAATTTAATTAAACATACATATTTTTCCGTCATTTTTATCATAAACAACGTTGAAATATTGATAAACAAATAGATTATTAGAAACTGATTAGAAATTGACACTTGACAGGTCTCCATTCTCACTAGCGCCCCTAGCGGGATAAAAAAGTGAGGAATGCTGCCATTGTCTTTTAAGTGAATGTGTAATGAAAAATAGTGATGTTAGAAGTTACTATAACCGCCGAGTGTGTGTGAGTGTCAATGAATAGAAATTGGTTTGTCAGGATCGTGAATGTGATCCGTGATCTCTGTTTACACCTTTACAGGGAATCAGCGTGATGTGTATGTATGTTTGGGAAAATTACACTTGAAGTCTGTCTACCCCTGTGCTGGGCAGGCATGATGTGTAAAAAAGACATATAAACGTTGAAGATTGTAAAACCCGTGTGGGGTAGTCAGAGGTTGAGTGTTATAGGGAAACCATGTCACCGTATATATGTAGATACTACCAAACATTTACGACTATTAACCCTTGCGGGGTATGAGCTATACTTACCAACTTTCACGACTCTTAAACCATGCGGGGTAAAGGTGTAAGTATGTATCCCTTTTTTGAGGTTTTGAAGAATAATAGTTTTAAGAGATTCGCGATTTATACTCATGATTAATAACTAACGGGACTTATCGCGTATGTTTTTATATAATAAAGTTACCTTTAGTAACCCGACGTTTCGGCTACGTTGCAGCAGCCATGGTCACGGGCAGACTGAGTCAGTCCCGTTAGTTATTAATCATGACGTTTTGAATAATAGTCAAATAGTCAGCAGATATTTCTAGTGACACGGGACACTGTATCGTTGAGTGATAACTATCAGGTGAAATACAGGTTCATTGTGGGCATACATGACAAAGGCACTCGAACATCTGTCTCCCCCATAAGGGATAAGAGTCGTGAAGTGTACGTATGGTGTAAGAGGTGAAAAAGAGATATAGGGTCTTTTATAAGGCTATGTGCAGATACCCAACGAATTAAATCTATCTTAATTCCTATTTATATGCCAAAAGTAACTTTAGTATATTCGCGTTAAGAAAATAGTCACGTCATAATGTCTCAAGGATTTAACCAATGAAAAGTGATAAGGTTGACTGTGATTGGTCAATGAACTGTCACCGCTAAAAGTGCAGTCCCAGTAACTTTTTATAAGGTTTAAGTTTATAAGAACAAAAGACAATATTTTACATTTCAAAACTGGCGCCACTATGCATTGTCAAGGCCACTATACGTTCGCGTGCTTCGAAATGGAAAATATTGTCTTTTGTTCTTATAAACTTAAACCTTATAAAAAGTTACTAGGACTGCGCTTTTAGTGTCGACTGTAGCTTGTTTTCACATTTACTTACTTCTTATTGGCAAGTTTGACCTCTGAATTTTATAACGTTACTATTTGCTTAACGCGTATAATGTTTTTGTCCATTTTTCCACCCCCTAGAGTTATGAAACCTTGAGTTTTGTAAGTTTAATACAAATAACAATAGATCATGTTATGATGTTAAGGAGAATAAAATATTAT
The DNA here is from genome assembly GCA_030578115.1 of Leucoptera coffeella. Classification (NCBI taxonomy): domain Eukaryota; kingdom Metazoa; phylum Arthropoda; class Insecta; order Lepidoptera; family Lyonetiidae; genus Leucoptera; species Leucoptera coffeella. The sequence goes on from JAMBLF010001631.1 coordinate 29,478, forward strand.
AGGCAACCAACCTACTATGGACCTTCTATGTAAATTCAACCCGACAAGTCGTAGAAGGCGACTAAGGGACTAGGGGTAAAGAGAATCTATTGGACGATGGGGTAGCGACCTGAATCGCAACCCAAGTACCTCAGTATATCTCCAAGGTTTTGTCCACTCCGAAAAGGATTAAAGGACGTGAATTTGTATGTATGTAATTGTAGGTAATTTATTTTGGTCGAATGATTGATTTAATTAAAACTAAAAGATTTCTACGATGAGGAAACACATAGTGAGGAAACCTACCCGTTCCTCGAACAGGAAATAGTGTAAATGGCGACACGGCTTACCACCTGTCACCTGGATCTGGAGTTCAAGTCCACAAATGCGTTTAAGAACAGTCGTAGTTCAATATCACTTCTATAATGATTCTTGTGAAATTTCACAATTTTTAATGCGTTAAGGTCATTGTATTCTATTACACTAATAACAACACCGTTACTAAAGTGATACTGAATTGTGATTTTGCAAAAAGCATTAGTGGATTTACGCCCCTGTGTATCAGGTCGAGGTGGCCACAGAATTACTACCTCCGTAATTGTGGAGATGGTCACTGACGCTAAAACTAAACAGTAAGAATTAATTAATGGTAGTTCTGTTCTTTTTGTTTAAATTACCTACAGTTTTATAGTAATTTACAGTCTCTAACGGTGAGGGAAAACGTGAGGAAACCTGCCTATCCCTCAGAATAGGTAATAGACAGTGCCTATATACGGCCATACGGTGCTGTCTATCTAGTGATACGCGGGCTTCGAATGACCGAAACCTAACATGCCTTCGAAATTTCGGAGATGGGCATTCAAGCCTCTGACTACCCCGCCATAATAAAAAAGGGAGTGTGTATACACAAGTCGCGCAGCGTATGTTACGTATGTATGTTGTTACATAGTAATTATAAACTATTTGGGTTCAAAGTAGGTTGGTTACTTATCCTTAGTCTTACGAATTTAATCAGACTTGAGAAAAGAAAAAAACTATTCTCTCTGATCTTTATTAATATAAGTATGTTGGATTATATATGAAAAGAAAATTCGTTTAAAAATAGTAAGCGGTTATGGCTCAAGTGATATTACAGAGGTTCTTGGTTCTTTCCCCGATTGGAGTATTTAACAATGGAAACTCTGTGTTATTAAAAATAACATTTTAGACAAATTTTAACTTTTAAAATAATAATGAGGATACTTATGGGCTTGAAATGAGGTGACCATAAATATGCTTATTTATGCGCTATGTCAAAAATACCTATCCTAATTTAATCATTCAAGTTAAGCAACGCTGTACTTAGTAACTGGATGGGTGACCATACACTTGATCTTAAATTATTCGTTGACCACATATAATTGAACCACGTAAACAGTGCCAATATTACAGCATACTAGTATTAATAAAGGTAATTGGAAGTTATGTATGTATTTCAAAAGCGAAAATTCATTCCATATTTAGTGTCATAGTAATATAAGTGTTTAGCTAATATCGTGTAAAATAATGTATTTAGATACTTAATATATTGTTAATTTAATAAAATGTATCAAATTGTTATGTTTGTTTTACTTAGACCTTAAACCATACATACATATACATATCATTTCTCAAGGTGTACGTAATGTGAAGAACAGAAGAGCATGTATGAGAAGGTTAATGAGTGTGAGTAAAGCAAGAAAGATTTGTCAGGATCGTTCCAGGTAGCGTTCGATAGTCTCTGCCTACCCCTTAAGGACGTAGAGGTATGAATATATGTATGAATGTACATATTACACAGTAAGTGGAGATCACGGATTCCTATTTTACCCAATTTTGGCTCTTGGACAATAGAACTCTGAATAAATGAGATTCATTTACAAAAATCACCTTATTTAACGATTGGGTAAGCCAATCACGTACATTATCATTACTATTCTCTTAACGCGAAAACATCGTGAGGAAACCTACTTGTTCCCCGAACAGGTAATAATCAGGGCTAGTAAATGGCGACACGTCTTACCACCTATCACATTGAGTACTAAATATTTGGTCAACACGTGGGTAATAGATAGCCATAGAATTACTACCTTCACGATTGCTGAGATGGACACTTAAACCTATGACTACCAAGCAAGAGTTAATGATTGTGACAGAATTTGTGTTTATCTGTTAGCATTTCACCTTCGTACTCATTTTATTAAATTTGTAGGAGTGAAATGAAATACAGTTCCAGTTGGCGATCGCTAGTATCTGCCCATCCCCTAAGGGACGTTAAGTGTGAATATATGTTTGTATGAAATGAAAGACAACATGTACTTTACTAATGAAGTCTTTGTACCCTCGGACTACCCCATACTGGCAATACACAGATCAATTCTAAGCATAGATCTATACATGCTTATAACCTATCGTACAATAGATTACATTCACTCATAGTCCCTTAGTCGCCTTTTACGTCATACTTAAATTAAGTTAAGTAAAGCTAGATAGCATGATATATTTATAACCCTCCTATATTAGAAACAATATGATAAAGATCGTGAGGTTCCAGATTAGATTTCCGGTGGAGACAGAGTTAAGAATATCACTTTACTTAGACTTGATACTCGGACTGTTGATTATACATACTTATCACAGCCATATGTACAGAAAGTTAGGCAGAGATCGCGTCCCCAATTATACCTGACTGAGAAATCGGCTCAGACGGAGGATTGGCGTCGTGAACTTTCCGGTTCCCGACATATGCTGAGGCTGGGCCCTTTCACGACAGCAATACAGCGCGCCCAACAATTGCTGTTTTTCGTATGTCTTTGTACCAATTTTTGTAATGGGTGTTGTATTATTGTGTTTGTGAATAAACGTTTTTCTATTCTAAATCACTTTAGCTTCATCGAAATCTATGTATACCTCCTCATATACATTCGGCAGTTATAGGTACTTTTATCGTCACCTCTTTTTCGTATATCGTCTTTTCGTAATATTTTTTTCATACGTTTAATTAGATCAATCCCCATGCAACCGCCCTTCCTTTTCACTCACATAATAAATATAATATAACAGTGAGTAAATAATATTTATAACTCACATAATAAATATAATATACTCGTTAATATATTCGTTTACTCACTGGTCTAAACGGTTTCGGAGTTTTATTAGTATTGATAATCATCCACATACAGAATACATATCGTTTTCAGCTCTTCTGAAAACTGTATGGTAGTTTTCATAACAGTAATTTGGAATATTATATACTCCTAGTAGTATAGAAGAAAGTTAGTTAGTTAGTGCTATTTACGTCCCAATTTTTTACGGTATAGGAAGCTTGTGAAAAGTCATTGACCCAGTCACTGTACGGAATTCGATTCTCGTCGAGATCACTGACCGTGTCTCTAAATAGATTTTCCTAATCTTGGATGAAAAATAAACATAAGAGTTCCTTAGTCTGAACGAAAGTTTTAACTAATATGAAAGTCCCGTCATAGTCTGGACAATTATATGGGATGTTGACTAGCTGTATTTCTTTTTTGGGTGATAGGCTAGCAACTGTTCAATATTATCTATATCAATGACATCTGTTAGTTATGTTAGACTAAAATAAGGGGATTAATAAGATAATAAGGAGGGAAGAGGGATTGATTTCTCTCGAGGTTCTGTGCACCTCAAACAGGATGTGAGTATTTGTATTTATATATGTATAAATTTTGAAAGAGTTGTGTTGGACACAACATTTTCTTTCTAGTAGTCCAGATAGTTTCTACCCATCGCAATGGTACCTACTCGGCTCGTAAATAATGCAAACTAGCTGCCGTTCTTTACTGCATGTCTTTGGAAGAAAATAGGGGTAAATGGAAACTGTTTTGCAATGGGATAGCAATTTATATATATCAAATAATTTTGTTAATTTAATTTGATTCATTTTAATAATTAGTGTATATTAATGACATATATTTTTATAAAAAATGTTTTTTTTTTGACTTTCAATAAGTGATTTTATGTTCCTTATATTGATTAAAAAGATTTTCATTTCATTTCATTTGCCACAAATATTCCATATAACCCCAATATTCATGCTAAAAGTGACCAAGGAGATATTATCGTCTCTGAATCGTTCTGTTCACTCCGAAAGGGATTGAAGGACGTGAATGTATGTATATATGATAATCTAGAAAGAATTATAACTACGGTCTATCATAATGATTAGGAAATCAATGGGATTTATTGGGCGGTTAGATATTAATTTGTTACTATCTAAACTCTATGCTACAATTATAGCATTGATCCTTATCTTCATATATTCTTAGACACATTAAGTACAAACGAGTATGTATGTAATCGCATAAGCCAGGGGTTCCCAACCTGTGCGCCGCGGCGCCCTGGGGCGCTGTGAGTCCATCCCCTGATCATCATCAAAAATATTTTAATTTTGTTTTCCGACAAGGACACCCGTGGTCCTGACTGTCTGTTATTGATTGAGTACTGAATTATCGAAAACAAACCAGAAGTCCAAAGTTCTGTTATATCTTGCGGTTATAATAGTTATATGTCTCAAAAAGCAGCTAGGGTAGGGCGCCGTGACAAAATTTTAAACAAATTATTGTGCCGCGGGCTGAAAAAGGTTGGGAACCCCTGGCATAAGCTATAGCCAGTAACAGTAATACAATAAACAATATCACTTAAGCTTGCGTGGGCGAGGTGATGTCATTCTTAAATTCGTAAACACGCTCTGCGTCCAAGTATAGGCATTTATTAAATCAACATTTTTATTATGTCTGGTATCCTTTGCTGTATAGACTAAGGTAGAAATATTATTTTTTAAACTTGATTGACTACTTTAGGGGTGTGAAGAATCGTTGAAACATATCTGAATACTTTAAGGGTCTCTTTCGTAGTCATTCTTCTTAAGGTGTAGCGTGAAGAACAGAAGAGCATGTATGAGAAGGTTAATGGGTGTGAGTAAGGCAAGAGAGATTTGACAAGATCGTTCAAGAAGGCTATCGATAGTCTATACCTATCCCGTTAGGGTAGTAGAGGCGTGAATATTTGTATCTAAGTATCAAGAGATCATTTGGTTACAGTGATTGAACTTAAACGCAAAAATATTTTTATTTTAGTATCACACTCACTTATTTTCGTCATTTGGGGGAGGCTTGTGTCCAACAGTGGATTCAGACAGGCTGATAATAATGATCATCATACCCATAGCTGCTTCATAAACAGAATTAAATTCCCAAAGAACGAGTCGCACATTTAACCTATTCTTATGTTAGAACCTACGCTTCACGATCGGTAACGAGGTAGTAAAAACTTAAGTTAAACTATAATACTATTTAAATGCACATCAACAGTACAAAATTTCACACCAAAAATACTGAATAAAACACCAAAATAATACAGTCCCAAGCTAACCTTTACTGTACGTTTAGCTATATTTTTGGTGTACATTTCAGTAATTTTGTTGTGCATTTAATTATTTTCCCATTATATTTATAGCCATTAAGAACCCGACATTTCACAGATAGTAAGTTATAAGTTATTTATCGTACACATTCAGATATGACGGAGGAATCAACTAAAAGGCTCAAGGGTATATCTTAGGTGATGAGCTAGATATTGTCACAGAGATATTAATGCCCTCACGAACGTAATTGGCTGTGTCCGAGTAAATTTTATATCTCCAAGGTTCTGTCAACTCTGAAAATAAGTAAGGGACGTGAATGTATATAAACATATGTACATTATGTGACTCAATGAAACTTGACGACCTCCGTGGCGCGATCGGTTAGTCGCCTGAACGATACTCGTGAGGTCCCAGGTTCGATTCCCGGTGGAGGCAGAGGTAAGAATTACGCTTTTCTACTGCTTTCCAGTCTGGTTGTTTATTATATATGCTATATATGTATTTATCTATGAATAATAAGTATATATTTCTTAAATATACGTTGACTACCCTTAACATAAGTCTTAAATGTATTTACCAAGGGGCTAGTTTAATTGGTGTAATAATGTCCAAATATTATTATTATTATATTATTAATGAAACGTACTTTAATAAAACCCTCGTGTAGTATACGACACACCAAGATAACAGCTGGTTACGCTTAATTATAATCCCAGACACGGGAAATCTCGAGACAATCTCCGAGGCACCCATATAAGGATGTTGTGGAGGTGAAAACTTGTATGACGACCTCAATCCGAAGCGAGTAGGCAGAATGTAGGTGGAAAGGTTATGTCATTTTAGTTACTTGTATTAATGCAACATATGGCTGGTTTATATCAAGAAATGGACTGAAATTCGAGTGCATAAATGTTAAGAGTTTAGAGAAATAATAAATTTGATTGCAAAAAACTACAATGGTTAGAAAATCTACTTATCCCATGTATTATAAGTCAACATTTAGCACTAGTAAATGAACTCGTCATGTATCACTTTGCTATTATTATATATAGTATTATAGGTATAGTTAATTGGTTACTGGTGAAACAGATATTTATTTAATAAAGCCTATGAACTATAAAGAGGGTTAATGGGTGTGCGTTCGCGCAGCGGAATGTTGTTGAATTTAAAGATTTTAATTATGCAGATATTTAGTGTATGACGTCGTATAATTGTGTATGGTAAAAAAAAATTTGTGCACGCAGCCATTGTGGAGAAATTCACCAAAAACTGATTCCGCTGGGCGAACGTTCGCCCAGCGGAACTTTTTTTGATCCATTGACTTTAGAAGAAAAGAGATGTGTCCAATAATTAGTGTGTATTTGTGTGTAATTGTGTATGTATGAATAAAATTAGTGCATGCATAAACTTCGGAGAAATTCAAGTTTCCGCTACGCGAACGTTTGGCCATTAGCTAGTTTTCATACAAAGCGCTTACATAGAGAGCTGTAGATTTTTACATACGTTGTTTTGAATTTGTGTATATTTGTTTAATAAACAGATTTAGAAAAAATCGTAAGGCTTAAAAGATAAAAATATAAACGTAAAATACGCTTATTAGGTCTTAGTTCTTAAAGTATGCACTTTGGGGTCTAGATTTTCACGTTTATACAAACCTTGTAAGTGTCTGCAACACGATGCCAAGTATCAATGATGTTCCGTTAGTAATTAAAGAGTTATCGGACAATTTACCACGAATAGATCACTGTTTACAAAGCAGTCAAATATCATGACGTTCTAAAGGAATTGCATGGTAAAATGTATGCCAATAATTAGTGTATTCATTCAACTATTCACATGCAAAATTTCATGTCATTAAATTCAGTAATTAAAGAAAAACAATTATAATACTGACGAAGCATCGAAAACCTACATAACCCGACCAAGTTCGGATAGCTACAAAAAAGCGGCCGTGCAATATATTTAGGTAACATCCCAAAATTTACAGTATAATACCGGTATTGAATTGGTACAGGTGATAAGACAATTGTTGTTTCGATATAATTTATAGGTCATTTATTTTTGTACACCTACTTTTTTAAATGTATTTGACTATGACAGAAAGTAGGTACCGTTTACGTAGGTACTTTATTTAAGTCATCATTTTCAAGCAAATCAAGCACGTGTTCAGGGCAATTAACAATAACAAAAGCAAGACGGCTGTTTACGACCTCAGAAGTTTCGGGGCCTCAAAGGTTTGGTCGGCGTCTTTTGTTACCTGCTAAGACAACATAAACAATAACACCGATATTGACGATCTTCTGTGTCTAAATATGAACACAATTCTTCGTAATAGAGAATCTATAAAGAAGAATACTTAATTGCGCTATAAAGAGTGTATCAATGTATGGGTTTTAAGGTAAACCAACCAAATTGTGGTCTTTTCTATGTTATAGAGAGTTTATCGTTATAGAGAATAATGTTATAAAGAGTTTACACTGTATTTAGATTATATCTCAAGTCTCAAGCGCATACTTAAATAAAGTACCTACGTAAACGGTACCTACTTTCTGTCATAGTCAAATACATTTAAAATAGTAGGTGTACAAAAATAAATGACCTATAAATTATATCGAAACAACAATTGTCTTATCACCTGTACCAATTCAATACCGGTATTATACTGTAAATTTTGGGATGTTACCTAAATATATTGCACGGCCGCTTTTTTGTAGCTATCCGAACTTGGTCGGGTTATGTAGGTTTTCGATGCTTCGTCAGTATTATAATTGTTTTTCTTTAATTACTGAACTTAATGACATGAAATTTTGCATGTGAATAGTTGAATGAATACACTAATTATTGGCATACATTTTACCATGCAATTCCTTTAGAACGTCATGATATTTGACTGCTTTGTAAACAGTGATCTATTCGTGGTAAATTGTCCTATAACTCTTTAATTACTAACGGAATATCATTGATACTTGGCAACGTGTTGCAGACACTTACAAGGTTTGTTATAAACGTGAAAATCTAGACCCCAAAGTGCATACTTTAAGAACTAAGACCTAATAAGCGTATTTTACGTTTATATTTTTATCTTTTAAGCCTTACGATTTTTTCTAAATCTGTTTATTAAACAAATATACACAAATTCAAAACAACGTATGTAAAAATCTACAGCTCTCTATGTAAGCGCTTTGTATGAAAACTAGCTAATGGCCAAACGTTCGCGTAGCGGAAACTTGAATTTCTCCGAAGTTTATGCATGCACTAATTTTATTCATACATACACAATTACACACAAATACACACTAATTATTGGACACATCTCTTTTCTTCTAAAGTCAATGAATCAAAAAAAGTTCCGCTGGGCGAACGTTCGCCCAGCGGAATCAGTTTTTGGTGAATTTCTCCACAATGGCTGCGTGCACAAATTTTTTTTTACCATACACAATTATACGACGTCATACACTAAATATCTGCATAATTAAAATCTTTAAATTCAACAACATTCCGCTGCGCGAACGCACACCAACAAGGGATAGGCAGTAGGTACGTGTATAGATACGTTACACACTCACCGCCGATGTAGTAAAGGCACAAACCTATAATAGGCTATAATATATAGAAATATATAAAGACCCATAACCAAGAACTAAACAACAATATAAGGCTACCATATAGTCTAATATAGTAAGTCTCAAGCGTATACCAACAAGGGGTACGCCAGTATGTCCGTGTATAGATTTTAACTACATGTATGGCTCTATAAACTCAATCGCAATAAACTAACCAACCAGTACATGATGTAAGGCTACCATATAGAACAAGCCTCAAGCTCTCAACTACAAGGGGTAGGCAGTAGGTCCGTGTATAGATACGTTACACACTCACCGCCGATGTAGTAGAGGCGCACCCCCTTGCCGATGTGGCGGCGCGTCTGCTCCACCACCTCGTTGCGGTTCACGTTCGACAGCAGGCCCAGGCAGAAGCTGCAATGCAATTTCAATTACATATATTTAGCAATTTTCTATTTATTTAATTAAAAAAAAATCAACAAGAACCAAACACTTTTTATTACCAAACAATTAATTAAAATTTTACAATAAAATGGCCTGAAACACGTATGTTTGAGATGCGAACGTATGAGAGCTCGAAGCGAAAAAGAGGGCGGAGCGAGGTTGAGCGCTGCTTATATAGGCGATGTGGCTGACGTCACCGGTGCATGGGGCGGTATTCTTGCTAATAATATATTATATACCGCGTCTCGACAAACGTAGTGTAGGACGCTCCCCTGCCAGGTGGACCGATGTCCTCAAGAAGGTCGCTGGTAGTGGCTGGATGAGGGCCACGAAACATCGTCATTTGTGGCGTACCCTTGGGGAGGCCTACGTCAAGCAGTGGATTAGTATAGGCTGATTGATTGATTGACATTGCATACATACATATGTTCACGCCTCTACGTCCCTAACTAAAGGCATAGACTATCGAAAGCTATCTTGGACGTAACAAAGCAATATGCTTCACTTATAGCACACATAACCATATACTACTCAATTATTAATATAGGTGATAAACGATAATATAGTATGTTTACAAGACTTATCCACTTAGCAAGGAATGAAAAAAATATACATATGTATTTAATATCTTTAACGGCTATTTAAACAAACACCAATCATTTCTGTATAAAATATAAAACTACGCGTTCACGACCATTATAACCCTTGCGGGGTAGTCAAAGGTTCATTCTATTGCCACCTCGAATCCACGTCTTTACGACATATTCAGTACTCAATGTGACAGGTGGTAAGCCATGTCGCCATTTACAAGCACTAACTATTAACTGTTCGGGGAACAGGTACGTTTCCTCACGATGTTTTCCCTCACCGTAGTCGTATTTCGTAGATGTATTTATATTACGAAAATGTACATAGAAATTCATTAAACTTCATTTCCATTGGTACATGCTCAAGCGGGATTAAAAACCTTGTACCTCGATACAGAGCCAAGGCCCATACAACTGAGCTTATTTATTATACTTATATACATCATCTTCTAGCCTTATAAAGCCCACTCACCGTTCACTATTACTGGGATCCGTGAACCCGTCCACCGTGATGCTCGGCTGAGACGCGTGGAACGTCTCCCCCACCCTCGTGTTCAGCTCGTAGTAGCTGATGCTGCACCAGAAAGCCGGTTCGTGGTACAATACTGGAGCCGTCTCCGTTACGGGACCGCCGGGAGAGGAACAGAGGCGGGTTACATCTGCAATGAACAGTGTGATTTAATGAATGAATGGAATGATTGAGTGAATGAATGAATGGAATGAGTGAGTGAAATTGAATTTTGTAATTTGAAAGTCGAAAAAAGGTTATAACCGCTGAGTGTCATGAGTGTCAATGAAACGAACTTGGTTTATTAAGATCCGGACAGATGGGGATCCGTGATCTCTGCCTACAGGGAATCAGGGTGATGAGTACGTATGTATATATTTTCACTGCATCAAAGTTTTCATTTTTGTTGTTTAATAATGCAGTGAATAAAGTGTTTTTTCTCTTTCTCACTTCAGTAATGGTGTGAAGTTGATACTTTGGTAGGAAATGTACCAAATCTGTTAATTTGCATTTGTTCCCAACGAGTCACACTGTGACTGGTGGGAATTTTTTAATAAAAAATGCCCAACCAGTCACACTGTTACTCGACGGGAACTTTTTTTTACTTAGTTCCCAACCAGTCACACACTTTTATTGTCACACTGTGACTGGTTGGGAATTGTTTAATAAAATATGCCTAACCAGTCACACTGTTACTCGATAGGAACTATTTATTAATAATTTCCCAACCAGTTACACTTTACAGGTGAAATAAAATAATATAATAATAAAAATACAATTCAATGTTAGGCAACCTTAAAGATGCTGGAATAGATATTGTATCCAACCTACCAAAATTTACTAGTATCAAAAGTACACTATATAGACAACGGAACACAGAAGCTGGACCTTTCTAAGATTTCATATAAAAAGGCTCTTGAAGTCGAAGTGCCACCACGATATAATAATTTTTTGCTAGCAGATTACTCAATACAACTAATAACACACGAATTATAGCCTTTTCCACGGCGCAAGGCAAGAAAAATCATATGTGAATCACAAGAATTTTATGGCGCGATGGCACATTTAGAAGTTGTCCTTCTCCATTTGCACAACTATACACAATTCACGTGGATACCGGAAGTACAGTAAAACCACACAAATATAATCCCTGTGGTGTATGCATTAATGAACAACAAAACGATGCAGAGCTACGTAATTTTGTTTAAATTGATAAAATCGCAGTTACCGGATTGGAACCCAACAAAGTTTAAATTTGATTACGAAAAAGCCGCTATGAATGCCATTGCCAATGTCTTTCCATCAATCACAGTAAAAGGTTGCTATTATCATTTTAATAAAGCCATCTTTAAAAAAGGAAAAAGTCTTAATATGATCACGCGAACGTCACAAGATTTAAAGGAAGTGCGAATGGTTCAACTTAGTGCGGTTCTTCCATTATTACCGGAAAATGAGATAATTAATGGATGGATTTACATAATTGCTAGTTACGGAGATAGTAAAGGTACAGGCACAAAAAACTTCATAAACTACATGGAAAAAGTGTGGCTCCATAAGGAATATCTAAAAGTTTGGTGCGTTTTTGGAGAGGCACATCGGACAACAAATGCACTCGAATCGTGGCATAACAAACTGAATAAGACCGTTGGAATAAAACATCCGAATATAATGCATTTCTTTGCACACAATTAAAGAAGACTCTTCTCAAAATGCTGTAAGAACTGTATTAAAACAACAAGACAAACCGTCGAAAAGAAAACGAGGTAAAAAATCTATATTAAAAGATGAGTTTATTCAGGAAGTGCAGCTGGAGTTAACGCAAGGTCTAATTACAGTTGGCCATGCTTTGGAGATTTTACGACACTAGAAATTAAGAACTATTCATTATTGTTAAATGTGATGATTTACTGGTGACAATATACATAAGAGGATTATTATTTTGGCAAATCGTTCCTTTAAAGTTCAAATTGGTATTAGGTTTAAGAATTGTTAATTATTGTTGAATGTGATGATTTACTGGGTGATATATATAAGGCTGATTATTTTTGGAAAATTGTTCTTAAAGTTCAAATAATATTAGGATTAGAACTGTTAATTATTGTTGAATGTGATGATTTTACTGGTGATATACATAAGGCTGATTATTTTTGGTAAATTGTTCCTTAAAGTTCAAATTGATATTAGGATTAAGAACTGTTAATTATTGTAAAATGTTGTTGATTTGAAATAATAATAAAAAACCTGTTGATTCTTCTATTTATTATTTTATTTTATTTCACCTGTAAAGTGTAACTGGTTGGGAAATTATTAATAAATAGTTCCTATCGAGTAACAGTGTGACTGGTTAGGCATATTTTATTAAACAATTCCCAACCAGTCACAGTGTGACAATAAAAGTGTGTGACTGGTTGGGAACTAAGTAAAAAAAAGTTCCCGTCGAGTAACAGTGTGACTGGTTGGGCATTTTTTATTAAAAAATTCCCAACCAGTCACAGTGTGACAGTTGAGGGTGTGACTCGTTGGGAACAAATGTTAATTTGCATGTTGTTAATATGATAACTAAATGCTTTAGGCGCATGAACCGACTCACTCATGTCGTTGTGGTCCATGGGGTCGCCGTCCTCGCTCATGTAGCCCGGCGGGGGGGTCTCCACTGTCGACGACCTGCCACACAGAATGGGTTATTACATGGAAGACCTTGCTCATTAAGATTATGTACCATAATTATTCCTTGATCCGTTGCATAGCATTATTTCCCAGTGCTGTTAACATTTAACCCGTAAGTGTGTCGTTAACAATGCATCTATGCGCAGTATTCACAGATACTTACTGTCTATTACCTATACAGATAGGTAGGTTTCTTTATATTTCCTCATCAACACATACACAAATACATTCATACATTTAATTACTACTTAAAGACAGTACTCAATGTGACAGGTGGTAAGCCATGTCGCCGTTTACAAGCACTGACTACTACATGGTCGTGGAACAGGTAGGTTTTCCTCCCGATGTTTTCCCTCACCGTAGTATTCGACACATTTCGTAAATGTATTTTACGATTATTAGTTACAAGCAATATCAAATAATTGCCACACTTTTACTTTACATGAAACATAGATGGCGCTATAATTATAATTTGATTTTTATATTATATTCTTCGCTCCTATTAGAAGCAGGGTGATGTTATATAGCCGAAAGCCTTCCTCAATAAATGGTCTATCTAACACAAAAGAATTTTTGAATTCGAACTAGTAGTTCCTGAGATTAGCGCGTTCACACAAACAAACTCTTCAGCTTTATAATATTATAGTATATTCGCGTTAAGAAAATAGTGACGTCATAATATTCAGACGTTAAACTGGCCAATGAGACGTGAGTGAATGAGAAAACAGTCACATTGACCAATCGCAGACAACCGTTGTCACGTCTCATTGGTCAAATCGTTTGGGTAATGATGACGTCACTATTTACTTAACGCGAATAGACTATAGTATAGATGATATACTCACACGTGCAGCGTGGTGTTGGTGGGCACTTGCTGCTGCAGCGTGGCCTCCAGGTACATCGCGCTGTGCGGGGTCAGCCCTACCGCGCCGCCGCCCGCTTGCATCACTCTGACACAAAACAAGGAATACGTACATTAGTAATGGGGTTGGGTTTAAAACATCAGGACATAGGTACGCCTAGACATGGGTATGTATACATACATCACGCCTATTGACCTAGGAAATTAGTCGTAAAAAGAAACTGAAGTGACTTACTAAGGTAAGTAAGTAATTCTATTAAATTGGTAGCACTAAAGATATGCAAACAAAAATAAAACCCAAGTGGCTTTTGGTCTTTAAAATTTGTCGATACATACATATATACATACACATCACGCGTGATTCCCTGTAGACGGTTAGATAGAGATAACGGAAATTTTATCATTGGGTAGTTAAACTACAATATATGAATATACCATCTAATCAAGTTTTTCGACTCTTGATTAGAGTTTATTGCGAAGGTAGTAATTCTATGGCCACCTCGAACCCACGTGTTGACCAGATAATCAGTACTCAATGTGACAGTTGGTATATTGGTTATCATAAACAAACTCCAACAACACTATTCCGAGGAATCCTACTGTATTGGTCCGCCGGACAATCTCATTCCAGACTCACTCCCTTAATGAGATATCCAGCCATGAACGCTCCTGAGCATTGTCACAATATAATGTCATATAATCATTAATATATCAATATAATGTCATATATATAATGTCATAGCACATAGTGGCACTCACGGCTCAGTGAGCTCCTGATGCTGCAGGTATTCCGAATAGGGCGGCGGACGAAGTTCCCCTTCCGAGTGACGGGGCACCAGGATAGGCGGCAGAGCTGGAATTAAAAACATAAAACATAACATACGCTTCACGACTTGTGTATACACACTCCCTTTTTTATTATGGCGGGGTAGTCAGAGGCTTGAATGCCCATCTCCGAAATTTCGAAGGCATGTTATGTATGGGTCATTCGAAGCCCGCGTATCACTAGATAGACAGCACCCAACGTACGGTAGTGAACCGTATCGCCGTATATAGGCACTCACTATTACCTATCCTGCGGGATAGGCAGGTTTCCTCACGATGTTTTCCCTCACATTAGCGACTGTAAATTATATCATTTATTATATAATTATATGTAGAATAGAAGAGATATGTAGAATCGCAATAGCAGTTTGATAGCAGTTCTAAGGACTGATGTTGTTAGTGGAGTAGCAAAAGTGTCTAATGCCATTAAACTACTGAAGTACGATTGTGAATTAGGCTAAAATGGTTTGTGGAGTTTGGCCCCAGATAATAAGATAGTTTATGGGATCAAACATCGGTAGTCTAAAATGCAGTAACTCGACAAATCAGTGCTTTATTTCAAACACTTACAACAACAAAGAGATAACTTTATGTCAGGTTAATGAATAGTGAGACACACCTTTTACATTATGTAATAAAATGTTGTATACTTAAATGTAAATAGTATACAAGAGATTTCTTTATTTATTTCAATTTTGCAGCAAGATTAAATAGCAAGGCACTACCAAAGAATCCTTTTGCCTGCAAAAGTAGAAACAAAAACTTAATTCATTTAACTCCATTGAATGCTTTCAGTATTTTACTCACCACAAGAGGTAACAAAGAACTAAAGACAAATGGAATTTACTAAGCCACATGCAATGACGTATTCATGGAGATTATTTGTTACATTAAAACAAATAAATAAATAGATCATCAACAATAGTGCATCATTGTTGCAACACATGATTTACAAATAAAGTATTATCCTTCTTTGTTTCCAAAGTTCTGAGTTTGTTTCAAAGTTTCAACTCAATCAGAGTATATGTACATACATACACACCATGCCTGATACCCTGTAGAGGGATAGGCAGAGATCACGGATCCCTATCTATCCCGATCCTAAAAGACCACTTTCGCTTCATTGACACTCATACATCTTCTCATACACTCTCGACGGTCATAGGTACACCTAACGTCACCTTTTTTCAATATAGCGTCTATCTGACTGTTATATGTCTTATTGGGCCGGCCCCTACGTAACCGCCCTTCCACTTCACACACATATATTCCTTTTGTCAATCTGCTATTATTCATCCGCATAACATGTCCAAAATAATGTACGTATGTAACTAAACGTTTTTAGGTCACGTATTTCTGTCTACCCCATTGAATGTTTAAGGCCGTCTCATACACACTCGCCAGTTATATGCATAATAAATAATACTTGACACAATCTCACTCACCTGGGGTATCTATCTTAGTATAGTGATAGGGATTGATGCACACTTCGTCCTTCTTCAAATGGTACGCAAAGTCACAGTGGTCCACCGCTTTCAGTTCATGGTGACTCTGAAAGGGAAACATTATATACGTAATTGTATTTAATAAATTTAAGACATGTATGGAAATAGTCTGTGCTAGTCTGGGCTGTAAAAAGAATGTTAATTAGATGCTATTTCATCATATATCATAGGGGCCAACTAAGGAACTAAGGGTATATGGAATTTACTGGGTGATGGGCTTGCTAGATATGACCAATGTTCTATTATGACATTGTAACCTCAATATTCATGGTGACCCAGGAAATATTATATCTCGGGAGGTTTTATACAACCCGAAAGGGATTAAAGAATGTGAATTAATCCCTTTCATGAATGAGGTTCTCGTAAACATAATGATATCTCTTTTATCATAGACCTCTGTGGCGCGTTCGGTTAGGCGCCTGAACGCTAATCATGAGGTCCCAGGTTCGATTCTCGGTGGAGGCAAAGTTAATAACAATGCTTTTCCTCTGCTTTCCAGTCTGGTTGTTGATTATATATGCTATATATGTATTTATCTATGTATAATAAGTATACATTTCTGAAATATACGTTGACTAGTACCCTTAACATAAGTACTTACTTCTTAAATGTACTTACCAAGGGGCTAGTTCAATTGGTGTAATAATGTCAAAATATTATTATTATTATCATAGCAATAACTTTGGTATAATGATGGCATTCTAATGGAATAGTCGTAACAGCTTGCCATCACACAATATATTTGTTTGTCTCCCTGATACCTTATAGTTACAACAGAGTGGAATGTAACTATCTCCAGTTAGCATTCTTTTCACAACCCAGACTAGCATAGGCACAGAAGAGTAGCATTATAAGTACTTATAAATACTAGTTATTATAAAGACAATTCTGTAGCCCAAGATCCAGTTTCAATCTTTGACCATAGCATGTGTTTGCTATGATTAAAATAAACTAACTAAATTTGATAATGTTCCTTTATACAGTTAACCAAAGCAACCCTTCTAAGATAAGGTAAAACATCAAGATGATATTAAAATAGGCACAGTGCATGTAGTGTATGTGTGTATGTTACTGTAACATGAAACACCAAAGATCACATTGTATGATAACTATCTGATGAAAAAGGTAAAAAGTAATAAAGGTAAAGGTCGTACATACATACACAATATCCTATTCATCTGTCCTGATGCTGACATACCAATTTCGCTTCATTGACACTTTTACACACTCAGTGGTTATGTGGCCATTAATGGGACAGATTTTAAATTATGTAAGGGACAATAGTTGTCAAGTGTATGTTATATAGTTATTTTTAAACACTCAAGATTTATACTCATTTTATTTACTATGAGAGACCGGGTCATATCACGATAAATTAATAAAGATATCTGATTATGTGTCTACAGTCGATAGTCTTCCCGCGACCACGGCCAATGCAACTGGATCGAAACATCGGGCAAAATAAAGGTAATCGGATATCTTTATTAATTTATCGTGATATTACCCGATCTCTCATAGTAAATAAAATGTATGTTATATTAACCTGCAACTGAGGCCACCTCCACAATCTGCAGTAGATAACATGAGGCAATCCCTTCCTGAATTGACCCCCTATGCCATTATCTGGCTTGGATCTGAAAATTACAAACAACAAATGGAAAACAAACTCACAATAATAATCACTCACTTTAAACCCTTTCGGGATAAAAAGAACTTTGGAGATATAATGCCAACTATGCAACTTGTTGCAAAACTATTGGGTGATGGAGGTTGCCAATCCATCAACTATAATATACCATAAACTCCACATTCAGAGGTTGGGATGTAAGGTAGTTGACATTGTATTTGCATACCAGACAAGCCCGTACATAATAAACATTTATATTAATAATTTTGTGCTCCTACAGCCACACTTGATCAAAATCAAACTAATGGTTTTGGTATTGGTTTTGTATCTGGGTCTATCACATATAACTATAGAATTCATAAAGTATTGGACAAACTACTGTTATTTCATTGAGTTTCAATGGCCTGTCTATTCGAGTGACAACACTGCCTAAATTCCATATAGAACGTGTGAAGTGGGCTTCATATATTCATACTAAAATAAAGTGATGAATGTATGTAATACGTATTATATTATCTGTGGTAATACTATATCATCCATTTTGCCTAAACACAGGCAAACTAAAAAACACAACTCAAATAGTTTCCAATAACTGCTCATCATATTTAGCCTTTAATTCGTTACAATTATACCATAATCAAAGATTAATTGTTTTTGTTGATCAGCCTATTACTTGATAATACTGAAGAAAACTTCTAATCGCTTAGTTGCCTCTTGCAACATACTAGAAAAACAAATATTATATGATTCCAATACTCTTTGACTAATTTGATGAAAAGGCTAGTATTCATTCAATGTTGTGTACACATATTAACACAAATAAAGCCATGTTATCACTTCCTTGTTGCAGATAAAAATAAGACCTTGACAAACACTTTTTGTTAAAGGTTTTGAGTATTTGAGATCAAACAAATATGCTACTACTATATACAAACATTTTTACACGCGAAAATTACGCTGTTTCACTATCAACAACGTAATAATTGTACGGTTTTCTAATTACTAACTATTTAGAAAAATTTGAGCTTCTAATGTTATAATTAGACAATTTAGTCAATTAAAACATACAAACATTGATAAAAGTTATTGTTATAATAGTAAACGATACTATTATGAAGAAAATCGATGGTTTACAAATCGTGATTCAATAATACATTGGGAAATACAGCCGAAAAACAAAGTACATACCAATTCGCGAACACAAAAGCCTCAAAACCAAGGTCAAATAAACAAAAAACATTGTTATAAGCACTCCACTAGTAGTTCTCAATATTAACACTACGCTTGTTTTAAAATAATCACCATTTATGACGTAAATTACAATAATTATGTACAGTTTGCCAAATAATACAGGCAGCCATATTTCGGGTTCGATTTTGTTTTGACGGCGAGATTTGCGTCTGCGATAATCCGGTCAAATAAAAAAGTTCAAAGTTCTACGTGCTTAATATGACCCAGACTATATTTTGATTTGGTCGTGTTGTACCGAGGTAGTCGCCCGGGTACGGCACAGCCCTTCGCAAAAATTAATGAACTTACGTTCCGGTTCTCTAAAAACATCAACTTCTAATATTGTTAATACAGGAGATTTAAAATAACAATGAAATATTTGGTTTATTGAGGCGCATTTGTGTGCTATATTGTAATTTAGATATATGAATATTTTGGTAAATTTAATAACACTATAGAGTAGGCAATTCATTAGATTAAATGGTAACGCGAGATGAATGAAACGTAAGAAATAAAACCGGAAAAAACAAGACTGATTAGATTCAATATTTCAAGGGTATTATTTTAATTGCTTACCTGGGAATAGTAACACATTTAGAATTGATGTTTTGGCATGAAATTGCCCTCTCTAATTCTTCTAAAGCCTCAGTCTTTTTCAATTTTTTCACTAAACTTTTCACTGCTTTTTCTGACCACTTATCTTCAGCAACAGAACCTTCACTCTTTTTCCACCCAAGAAGCCGCTTCACAATCGGAGGTGTTAGCGGAAACATACCGCGCCGTTACACAGACTGAGTCATGAAACGTTATCTTGAATAAATTAACGTAAATTGATGCAAAATATCACAAAGAATAATTTTAGCCGAATACGTCGGCCATATTCTCCATAAGAATAGAATGACTGACGTTTACATTTGACAGTTCTTGTTAAATGGAATTTTGATCAAATTGAGGTATGAATTTTCCCATTAGAGTTTATAATTTCTATAAATATTCACTATTAACATCAAAAAAATGTGTACATTATTTAAGTTTTACTTAGTTGGAATTGTCATCTTACATAATTGAAATAAGAAATTCTGGAATTTAATGATGATTCAATCTACTCATTCTGTTTCCTATTCATGGTTAGAGTTAATTAAATTTATACCGAATATGGTTGTTTAATTATCTATGACGAATTATGAGATGTTGAGAAGGAATCGATATAATAATAAAGATACAAGATAGAGCCTGAAATATTTATGATTTACTCCGTCACCGGTCATCAGCACTAAGATCTACCAAACAAGTTAATGAATAAAGTTAGTTGAACTCAGTTATTGTATAAAGGGTTTGATTTCTGCCGGAGTATTATATCGATGGAAGTTTTAATGCATTTAAAATTATGATTAGTGTGTACACTTACAAAGGGTAATAAATACATTAATTTTATCTGTCTAAAATGCCTTTTAGTGAAGCGAAAGTAGTTTTGGAACATACATTTTTGAGATCTTTACCTAAGCATGAGTCCTGTCATCTGTATGATACATACATAAACATCCCGCTCGATTTCCTGTAGAGGGGCAGGCAGATATCACGGATTCCTTTCTGTCCTGATCCTAACAAAATCCGCTCGCCCATACATACTCGATGTATTGAAAAAGGATGTCGTTAGAAGTGTATGATGTATGTAAATAATAAGATAAATAATGTCACTTGTTATAACGGGTTCCAGGCTTTACTCTTATAGCAATATAAAGTTTGATAAGAACTTAAAATAAAAAGTTTTTTTGCAGCATTAGAATACATAGATGGAAAATAAAATAAAATTAAAGTATTTGTAATATAAAGACTGATTGTAGCAAAAATGGTGTATATTTTCCTTTTTACATTCAGGGTACAGTTTTAATTTAACAGTGTTTTTTAAATAGTTGATGGAGCTTTGGTAAATATTTAAAAATTAACACTACATAATAAATAATTATAGTCAGTCAACCGATTTTTAAAATAATAAATAATCGATCAAATGTACATTCTTCCAATCTCTACACACAACCATATCGTCACTTCCGCTCATTCCAGCGGCGGAATATTTTGATTTTGAATTAGTGACAGCCAAACAATATTTTCTTCATTTGTTATTTTTCATTCGGCTTTACTCCAAGTGCCAGGTTTTCTCATATTGTGACACATGGCATACGCTGTTTGGTGAGTTTTCTTCTATTTCATTGCCAATAAGGTTTTCCTGGCTGGTTTTCCATCATGAAGGACATTTTCATCTATTGCCTGTCTTTGAATAATGTTTATAACTGGCCAGTTTTATTTACTTTTTAACTGTGACGGCCCTTTAGTTCCATTTTGTGATTAAACATAATATTTTGGATTTATTTTACACTTTTTTCTGTATGCCATTTTTAATGGGTTTTTTATAATTTATCCTAGCAAATGATCACTGATTCTATTCATGATATTCCTAGGACTATATAAGAATATTATATTATGTATTTTAAGAAATAACTAGATTCTACTACGTATTAAAATTTATTATCAATTTCAATAATTATACAATATCTCTATATTTTAACCTACACTTTATTCACCTTTTTAACAATTATTTACATAATACGCGAAAATTTAAAAGCAAAATATTCATACGTACACTTTTGTAAAGTCGTGTCCTTTGATATAATAATAAGCATTTATTTACAGCCACAAAAACATATAACATCTTCTCGGTTACATTAAACATATACACATACATATTATTACCATAATTGTGATTTTCGTTACTAGAGATTTCGTTTTAGTAAGACCACATCTAAAGCAATGCCGAGTCAATACTAATACATACCATAACGTACGCTTCACGACTTGTTGACACGACTTTCCCTTTTTTATTGTGGCGGGGTAGTCAGAGGTTTGTGTGCCCATCCGAAATTTCGAAGGCATGTTAAATATAGATCAGTCGAAGCCCGCGTTTCACTAGATAGACAGCACCCAACGTGATAGGTATTACTAATAGTAATAATTATACATTAAACTAGCTACCCGCTCCGGCTTCGCACGGTAGTAAAATATATAGCCTATTCCACTGTTTAATGGGTGTTATTATATATAAACCTTCCTCTTGAATCACTCTATCTACAAAAAAAAACGCATCAAAATCCGTTGCTTAGTTTCAAAGATTTAAACATACAAAGGGACATAGAGTCATGTAGTGATTAGTGGATAGTACAGTTTGTTGAGAAATGCCGCGTAGAACATACAGATCAAATTGGAGACATTCTTCTCAAGGCGGGTGTACGTAGCGAAGAACAGAAGAGCATGTATGAGTAGGTTAATAAGTGTGAGTGAAGCTAAAAAAATTTGTCAGAATCGTTCAAGGTGGCAAATAGTCTCTACCTATCTCGTTAAGGAAGTAGAGCCGTAAATATATGTAATCCATTAGAGAGACAACGCTTACGTTTTTGACCCCATATTCAATGCAACATGACAGGTCGTTAATATATCGCCGTTACATACTGATAGATCTTAAGAGATATGTTTTCCTCATAATTTTTCCCTTATCACTCAACTTCCGGTATATCTGTTTTATTTTACACAGAGGGCGTTAGTAGTATATTATGAAATGGAACGTGTTTGGTTTATTATAGCAACGTCAGTTTAAGATGATTTGCCAGTGGATTTTTTCACTTATGATGGTTTTCATAAAAAATGTTTGAGATCGCGTACGATTTTAGTACGTGATATTTATAGTTAGTGTATTTATGTCATTCAACTTAGTAGGGAAACGAGATGACGTATGTAAAACATATGTTCACGCCTCTACATATCTGTTGAGATAGGTAGAGACTATTGATCGCCACTTGGCACATCTCTCATGCTTCACTCACATCTTTTTTATACTTACTCTTCTATTTTTCACGTTACACACATCTGCCTTGGGAAGAATGTCTCCAATTTGATCTGTATAAATTCTTTGGCCTACACCGTCCAACTCTACCTTCCACTTTGCTCTATAAATTGCTTTCGTAACCCTCCTTTCATTAATCTATTTCATGTGACAAAACCACCCAAACATACCTTCACGAAACCCTGTTTAATGTCAGTTTAATGCTCGAGTGCCCATCAACGAAATTTCGGAGCCAAGTTAGGTGTAAGCGTTTCAAAGTTTCACTAGATCGACAATACCCAACGTGATAGATAGTGAACCGTATCGCCGTACAGGCACAGGTTTCCGATGTTTTCCCTCACTGTTAGCAACTGTAAATTAAGTACGTATACATGCCAGAGCCGGGATTCGATCCTAGGACCTCTAATAAGAAGTCAGAGGTCTTAGTATGTAGAGCTTAAGTATGCATTGTTATAGTAATGACATCTAATACTTTTACCAGATAATATAATACTACTTTTATTTTTTTTAGTTTGATACAGTTTGCGTTAAATCTATTTTGGAATTCTCTTGGTTTAGTTAATTATACCTATCAATAGCTCAGAAATGAGAAACTCATGTTTAAATTCGCCAAAAATGTCAGTACATTTGTATCTATTATGTCTCTATAACCTTACAATACATATTGAAACACATATTATTTTTATTTTATATTTGACCTAAATTATTGTACATTTAGCGATAGTGCTTTTTTTTGCCTAAGCTAGTTGTAAAAACATTGCTAACTAGCTGCCGTTCATGCCGACATGACGTAAGAAGGGACAATGGTTAACG
>JAMBLF010001632.1:0-52300 GCA_030578115.1 Leucoptera coffeella
TACAATACTTGTGCTACTGGACTACTCTCGTGCTTTTGACTGTTTGAACATTGACCTGCTTCTGGCAAAAATGACTTACTATGGTTTTAGTGATTTAACAATTGAATGGTTTAACACATACTTAAACGAACGTAAACAAATAGTTTCATTGACAAGGCCAGATGGTACCATAATACACTCAACTGTTCACACGACTAGTAGGGGAGTCCCACAGGGCTCTATCCTTGGTCCGTTATTATTTATTTTATATACCTCTGACATTGCACTTCACATAACTAATTGTAAATATCATATCTATGCCGATGACATTCAACTCTATACTCATATTGACATTAATAACTTTGACTCTGCCATAGAAGCACTTAATGACGACTTAAAACGAGTATATGACTGGTCGGTTGATAACTGCCTCGTTCTCAACCCTGCCAAGACCAAGTACATGGTGCTGGGCAGCCAGCGGGTGGTGTCCAGAGTTTTATCGCGGCAACCGAGTATTAATATTGATGGCGTTGTCATCGGCAGGGTTGAGGAGGCTCGAAGCCTGGGCGTCGTGGTGGATAGTGGGATGCGTTTTGAGAAGCACGTCTCACAGCTGGTTTCTGCATGTTTTTATCGCTTGAGGGTGTTATACCAGAGCCGGGCGTTTTTGAGTGTGGACATGCGGATAAAGCTGTGTGAGACATTGATTTTGTCTAAGCTCAATTATGCGCTGGCAGCGTACGGCCCGTGCCTTTATAAGAAAACGCGTAGACTTTTACAACGTGTGCAAAATGCGTGCGCCCGGTACTGCTTTCCCATCCCACCCCGAACCCATGTTTCACCGTACCTTAATAATTCTGACATATTAAATATTGAATCTCGACAAAAACTGCTTCTCAGTTGCTTACTTTTTGACATTATTCACAACAAACAACCGCAATATTTATTTAAGAAACTGACATGGCGATCCCAGCAACATAAATCGACTCGTGCTTGTATACCACCGCTTGTTCTGCCTCGCCATCGCACCGCCGCTTTCAGGGGAGCTTTTAGGTATGCCGCCTCCAAATGTTGGAACAATATTCCCCCACCCATAAGACGAGTATCCTTTAAACCGAAATTTAAACGATATCTCCGGGAACATTTGCTCTGCCAGCAAGAGGAGGCGGGTGCTCCTTCTATTGCCCCTCGGACACTTAATTTATAATACATTATATATCAATTTTAATATTATATATTTATATTTATTACATATTATTTTATATCTTAATATTATCTATATTACTTATACTAAATCTTAAATAAATTCCGTTTTTAAGTCTTTGCATTTGCTATTCACACATGTTATCATATCTTATATCTATGTATATATTTATACTGTTTATTTACGTAGCTATACTATATTTACTTTACTATATTTATTTTACGCGTACTATATTTAACCATTTTCTTTAAAATATAAACGTTGCTCTCCATTGGTTCTGACATAAAACCAGCGTTGCGTCTGTCACCAGACGCAACATATCCAGCTGAGTTGGAACCCTTTTGCTGCGACAATAACATGCACTAGTTATACCCCTTAGTTTGTAAGTTTTTTATTGTAAATGTTTTGTATTGTGTATGTTTTTGTGGCCGTAAATAAACGCTTTTTATTATTATTATTATTATTATTAAATAATATTAATAA
Organism: Leucoptera coffeella; assembly: GCA_030578115.1. NCBI lineage: Eukaryota > Metazoa > Arthropoda > Insecta > Lepidoptera > Lyonetiidae > Leucoptera > Leucoptera coffeella. The sequence continues at coordinate 1,667 of JAMBLF010001632.1, forward strand.
TAGGTATGCAACTCTTTGCAATAAGTAGTAGTCAATTAAGGAGGTAAATAAATATTTTACTTTCTATAAGTACAAAAATTCGATTTATAATTTTCATTTTCAGTGCTTGTATAAATTAAATTTTCGTCTTTTTCTACGTACATTTACGAATGAAAGAATTCTTCCCTAATTTGATCTGTATAAGCTCTACTTGGCCTACCCCGTCCAACACTACATTCCACTGTGGCTTTATAAATTCTTTTCGTAACCCTCCTTTCGTCCATCCGCTCAATGTGCCCAAACCACCTTAACGTACCTTTCTCTATTTTCGTCACTACATCTTCTTTCATAGCACAACGTTCACGAATCACACTATTCCCTCCCGTATCACACAATCTTACATTACACATTTTTCTAGGAGACCTTATCTCTACCAAATTTAAGAAGTGAAGCGTTTCACTACATAGACAGTACCCAACGTTATAGTTAGTGAAACATATAGCCTATGTACGTAAATGAAAACACATTGCTAAAGTTCATTCATTGGTCCAACAACGCCGGGATCCAAACCTAAGACTACATCTTAGACACTGTCTGTCGCCTCCTTCGAGGTGCAAACAGGGTCAAGAGTGAACCCATTTCAGTTAAAAAAAAGGACCTTTCTCATAAAAAATCAGAGGTTACCCACTGGGCTACAACCGCTATACATATAATAGATATACTAAAATATGAATCCTTAATCACGCTACTACATATTCAAGAACAGAACCCAACATACCTACCACCTAACAGTAACAGATACAAATCAGAAGATCCGGTCCTCATCCGATACAGTTCCCTAAGGATTGGGAACAATGAAAAAGAATAGAACCTTATTTCAGGGCAATTAGGCTGAGTGCCTGCGTTGTAGAACCTTAGGGACGATGGATGGATCTGGCATTGCAAATTAATATACAACGTTTGTACCTTTTGGGATGGACAGAACATTAGCAATGTCCTAGGTTAGATTTTACTTTAGTATTGGAAGTGGCTTGTTATGTAGAACAATTGTAATAGTTTGCTGGTTATGGCTTAATAGATTCTATTCACCCCTAAACCTTTAGTCACTTCTTACGACATCCCGGCACGGCAGTTGGTAGAAATTCTTTTCACGTCTAAGACTATTTGCATGGGGCCATTGTATAAGGGACAAAATACTAAAAGAAAAAAATCAACAGGTATGCGCTTAAAAAGATCACGTGAAGTAGTGAATGCATGAATCTATCTATTATATTAATATTTCTCTTATTACTGTTATTATCCGTCTGGCTAGTGGCAGGTTCTAGGATCTTTGTATACAATTACGGCGTTTAATAATGATTTAACTGCGGTTAATAATACTGAAGAAATTTATCTGTGAATGCCTTTACATACGTATATATACGAGTAGAGAAAGTTGCAGTTTTTAAATACTGAATTTCTTCATCGGAATTTTCGGCATCTAAAACCTTAGCGTACCTACCTTATTAATAAAGCCTGTAAATATCGATTGACAACACACAGCACACTTAAGTTATGTAGTGTAATAAGACTTGCATAGTAGAACAAAAATCCTTCACATTTATGACTGAGATAACTTAATCTTTAACAACCCTAAAATATACATATTATGTAAACGTCTTTTCCACAAAAAACCAAAAGTAAAAGAATATTTTATCTCACCTTTACACAAGTCATTCACAGATGTCGTTAGCAATATAAAATCCATTTCCAGCCCAGTTTAAGTATCGCGCTCCATAAACTCCTTTTTATGAATAGGCCTGACAATCTGAGAGCCACATTTAAATATAAAAAGTATCGTAGGTAAGATGGGATATCAACCTATCATTTCGACGGAGATGGGGGATCAGCCGTCTCCCTCACTCGTGGACTGTTTTAACCGTGACCTAGAAAGATAGGGCTGTTCCCTGTAAATGCACTGGTTTAAAAATTGCTATATAATATTTTAATGGTCTCTTCCTAGTAAATAAAATATGATCTAGAAGCCATGTGGTATATTTACATACACATTACGCCCGTTTTTATATAGATTACATTTTATGTATAATATAAATTTTGTTGCCGTTGTTGCATGTAGTAAGAAGCGACTAAGGGACTAGGGATTAATTGAATCTATTGTGCGAAGGGCTATATACCTATGACAATATATCAATATGCTCATGATAGTCTGGACACAGATAATAAAATGTCTTGCTAAAATTTTACATGAATGTGCTTTAAAACAGCTATTTTAGGATATTCAATATTTCACGTCTCTGAAATTATGTAATGTGTGCTAAATAGTGTACCATTATTAATGTTCTGGATTCAATCGTAAAGCAATAAATATTATAAAATATATTAATCTAACTAAAAACTACGTGTAAAGTCAACACTAAAAGTACAGTAATTTTTATAAGGGTTACGTTTATAAGAACAAAAGACAATATTGTTCATTTCGAAGCACGCGAACGTATAGTGGCCATGACAATGCACAGTGGCGCCAGTTTCAAATTGTCTTTTGTTCTTATAAACTTAAACTTTATAAAAAGTTACTGGGATTGCACTTTTATCGTTCACTGTACCAATGGAATATGTAACGTGTTTTTCAATATGACACATCTAACACCTACGCTGAATAAAAAGGTATTTACTTAAATCGCAGTAAATCGCCATTCACAAAAGCTGCGTTGTTGTAGAAGTCCAGAACGTCAGATTGAATGAAAAGGATCTATCATAATGTCATAGGGAAAACCCAGTTTTTTAGGAGAAGTAAGGACAGGTTAAAATATATGCTAATGACTTAAGGATAAGGTACAAAATCTAGAGTCACTAATGATGTGGGAAAACATCGTGAGCAAACCTGCCAATACCTCGGAATAGGTAATAGCCAGTACCTATATACGGCGATACGGTTCACTACCTATCACGTTGGGTGCTGTCTATCTAGTAAAACGCGGGCTTCGAGGGACCCATACCTAACCTGCCTTCGAAATTTCGGAGATGGGCACTCAAGCTTCTGACTACCCCGTCACAATAAAATGGGAGTGTGTATATATAGGTCGTGAAGTGTATGTATGTATTTAAGGATATATGCGATTGGCTAAATAGATATGATTTCTATCCGTAGCGTAAAGGATATCTCTGACTACCTTTAAAGGACTTAGGTTGTGATAGCATATTAGTGAAATTAATATATTGCACATACTCATACGCATATATCTCTTCAGAAGGGTAGGCAGATGTCACGGATCCCCATTTCTATCGATCATGGCCGACCACTTTTTAATTAAAATACAGAAAAAAAGAACACTTTCACGACAATTAATTCTTGCAGGATAGTTTAGGTTCACTGGTCCATCTCCGCAATCACGGAGGTAATTCTATGTAACTGATACCTCTATATACTCTGTGGTTACAGCCCTTCTAACGCCACCTTTTTCAGTGTTTAATATCTTATCTATATTGGTAATTTATACATAAACAGATGATGTACTACATAAGAGTGATCTTATATAAGTGCCAAAATACACAAAAGACAAACTCATTCACAACCATTAACCCCTGCGGGGTAGTCAGAGGTTCAGGTTTCCATCTCCGCAGTTGCGAATGTAGTAATTCTATGGCCACCTCGAACCCACTTGTTGACCAGATAGTCAGTACTCAATGTGACAAGTGGTCAGCCATGTCGCCATTTACAAGCACTAACTTTTACCTATTCGAACAGGAAAATACACAAACAGTTAAACTAAATAAGGGTGACATTAGAAGTACCTCAAACCGCCAAGCATGTTGGCGGAAGTATATGGATGTCAGCGGAGCAAAAGTGGTTTACCAGGATTCGAATAATTGATGATTCGCGATCCCTACGTCAGGGGAAAGGGTGTGACGCACATATGTTGATGTGCTTATAGGCTTATTATATTATTATGGCTTGTTTGAAGGAGCTATTTTAGTATTTGAAACGAAAATAGGAAGTTTAGGGGTTCGGTACGGGGAAACGGTAGAATTTCAACGCTAAGAGACAACCAGTGTCAGGCAAATGTTTTGACTTTCAATGAATGTACTGTACTTGTACTTACGTTGAATAAAAACATTTGAATTTGACTTTGATTCGTGGAAGATGAGTCTTGTTTTTCTGTGATGAATACATAGTATACCTACATACGCTTCACGGCTTGTGTTTACACTCTTATTTTAATTGACGGTGTAGTCAGAGATCTCTGAAATTTTAAAAGCAATTTTAGGTTGGGCATTTTTAGGCAAGCATTTTTAGGCTAAAAGCTGGGTTTTCCTAGATAGAACGCACCCAACGTAATAGGTGTGAAAAATACATTTAAATTTTTAATATGTTTTAACTAGACTCTTAAGGTGAATCATAAATTAGCTTACAATATGTATATAAAGTGTCGTAATTGAGTTAAAATTGGGATTTATCACATTTTATCTCTAACGTACTATAGTATCTTTATACCTTTTTATGGACTGCCAACGTTATTAGTACATGCGATATAGTCAAGCATAATTATCCCTTTCAATATATCATATTTAGCCTTATAATAGAATATTATTCAATCATTACTTTACTAACTAATCCAATAGAATCATTAAATTTAAAACAACCTAATCCAATGAAAGCAAACCAGATTGAATATTTATTTATGCTACAGACAAGCCCATAATCTAACATTCAATATAATTCATACTAAAGTAACACTACTAGTAAAACTATTGAAAACTATCGAATCTCTAATAGAGAAATAGAGAGAGATATATAATAGAGGATATCTATAAAGCCAAATTGGAAGGTAAAGTTGAATGGTAGACCGCGTAGAACTTATACAGATCAAATTGGAGACATTTTTCTCAAGACAGGTGTACGTAGTGTGAAGAACAGAAGAGCACGTATGAGAAGGTTAATGGATGTGTGAAGATTAAAATAAGATAGATTCACGATCATTCCAAGTGGCGATTGATAGTTTGCTTATCCCATTTAAGACGTAAAGGCGTCAATATATGTATGTTTCTAAGGAGCTATCGAGTATTAAAACTACAGTACCATTTGGGAACAGCCCTGGGGTTGAACTGTGCATTTTTCACAATTCTCTCGCTATGCCCATTTATTGCATTCATTAAGCATTTATGCGCATCTCTTAGGACCTATGCCTATCTAGAAGGCTAGATCTTTCTTCATACACTTTTGTAAGAATACTCAATGCTTTGGAATGAGGTTGGTTTTTTATAACATCGCGGTTTTGATACTATTGATTGTATTTTTATTGTAAGATGTAGTGACTAAGATTGAAAAGAGCATGCTTCGATGGTTTGGACATGTTATGCGGATGAATGATATCAGATTGACAAAAGGAATATATATGAGTGAAGTGAAAGGGCGGTTACGTAGGGGCCGGCCTAATGAGACATAAAACAGTCAGATAGACGCTGTATTGAAAAAAGGTGACGTTAGGTGTACCTATAACCGCCGAGAGTTTATGAGAAGATGTACATATGAATGTCAATGAAGCGAAAGTGGTCTGTCAGGATCGGGACAAATGGGGATCCGTGATCTCTGCCTACCCCTCTACATGGAAACAGGCGTGATGTGTATGTATGTGATTGTATTTTCTTTGTGGTAGTAAGCGTAAGTGTATATGTAAAGGTGTATAGATGTGAATGTGAATACGGGTGTTTTATTTGGATTACGAAAGAGATAGATAGTAATATCTTTACTAAAATATAGTAAGAAAACTGACGTGATTATTGATTAGGTAATTAATAGATATATGTTAGTGAAGTGGGCGGTTACGTAAGGTCCGGCTCAATAAGATATATGACAGTCAGAAAGTAGTAGTAAAAAACGTAGTGTACGAAGTATCTATAACCGCCGAGTGTTTATGGGGAGATGTATGAGTGACAACGAAGCGAAAGTTGTTTGTCAGGCTCAGGACAGATCGAGTTCCGTGATATCTGCTTACCCCTCTACAGGGAAACGGGCGTGATGTGTATGTATTAAACAAAATAATTAATACTTTTAATTAAGTGTCTATTGCTTTCCCATTAACATTATATTTAGAACTTCACCAAAACCAATGTTAAAATGACCTATTAATAAAATATACGAACCCCGTATTTTTAATTGTAATCTTGTGTCACAGTAGATTTTATTATTACATACAATACAAGTAATTTATAACCTTTGTATTATAAGTACTTACATACTTTTTATTATATTACGATTGCATCTTTTTTATTATCTATTTATTAATGTGATAATATTAAGAAAAACAAAAACTCTGTCAAATTAAACTTCAAATATTTTGGCAGAACAAAATCATATCCTTATCCTTCCACACAACATATATTTATAACAAACCTCCAACAAGCTACGAAGTCATTTCTCGTAGTAGGTCTATTAGCTTTTCCTCACGTAGTCCTCGGCTGGCGGATTGATACTACGATCGACTGTAATTGCTACGACTATTGGTAGAAGCACTGATAAGGGGAATTCGTAGTATAGGCGGTTTATATAGAAGTTACATTGCGGATATTATTTATTATGAGAATCGTTATTGTGCGGAGGTGGTAGTAATTATGAATACGATTTACTAGAATCAAGAAAATCGGAAATGGTAATTATTATGACATATTATGTAAATGCTTCATTTGTATATATGAACACAATTAATATATTTATTTATTGTAGAGAACTCAACAACACATTTCAAAAATAGATTACATGAATATGATTACAATACTTTGGCCAAAAAATGAGTTACATTTTATTTACTGAAACATTTTGCAGAGCGTTAAACAAATAAATTATGAAGAGAATATATATGGTGAAGATTAAAAAAAGGACAAAGACAAACGCATGCACGACTATAAACTCTTGTGGGGTAGTCAAAGGTTCAGGTTTCCATCCCCGCAATTGCGAAGGTAGTAATTCTTGGACACCCCGAACCCACGTGTTGACCAGATAGTTGTACTCAATGTGACAGGTGATAAGCCGATGTCAGGTATATATATATTAAATAATCTACACAGGTACTAAAACACAAAAAAACATATTTATTCACTGTGTTCTTTATCCCTTTATAAGTTGACATTTAGATTTTCTACGTATAACTGCCGAGTGTGTATAAAGAGTTGTATAAATGTCATCGAAGTGATAGTGGTTTATTAGGATTAATACTGACAAGGAACTTTGATCTCTATCTATCCCTCTATAGGGGTACCTGCGTGATGTACATACATACATACACATCACGCCTGATTCCCTGTAGAGGGGTAGGCAGAAATCACGGATCCCCATTTGTCTCGATCCTGACAGACCACTTTCGCTTCATTGACATTCATACATCCTCTCATACACTCTCGGCGGTTATAGGTACTCCTAACGTCACCTTTTTTCAATATAGCGTCTATCTGACTGTTATATGTCTTATTAGGCCGGCCCCTACGTAACCGCCCTTCCACTTCACTTATATATATTCCTTTTGTCAATCTGCTATCATTCATCCGCATAACATGTCCAATAATGCGTGATGTGTTAACACATAACAACAAACAACATACATACGCTTCACGACTTGTGTATACACACTCCCTTTTATTATGGCGGGGTAGTCAGAGGATTTAGTGCCCATTTCCGAAATTTCGAAGGCATGTTAGGTATGGGTCACTCGAAACCCGCGTTTCACTTGATAGACAGCACCCAACGTGATAGGTAGTGAACCGTATCGCCGTATGTAGGCACTGGCTATTGCCTATCTCGAGGGATAGGCAGGTTTCCTCACAATGTTTTCCCTCACCGTTAGCGACTGTAAATATAAAAAACCATCTTTTATCGCTTTTGTAAGTTACAACCACCCTTACAAACACCGAGTGTGTATGAGGATCTGCGATTAAAATAAAACGTGATAAGTTTTAATAAAAATACTTTTGCGACATGCACCAAATACTACGGTGAGATGAAACATCGTGAGGAAACCTACTTATCTCCCGAACAAGTCAGTTCTTGTAAATAGAGACATGGCTTACCACATGTCACATTAAGTACTGATATTGGTCAACACGTGAGTTTTGGATGAGCATATAATGACTACCTAAGCAAGAGTGGAAATAGACACCCGAACATCTGACTACCCCGAAAGGGACTGTTTGTATTGTACTAAGTCCACAAATTTTTTTTAAAACTTGATATTCTTACAGCGAAATTTGAGACATATCCTGTCATGAATGGTGAAATTTGACACAAACTAATCCGCTACCAACTTCACACTATTACGAAACTGATATTGAACTGTGATTGTGCTACAACGCATTATTACTAGCCCAGTTGTATTCTGAATCTTTTAAAACGCGTCGCAGTCGAGATTTTAATGCTTTTACACACGTGACAAGAGTACTGCGATAGATAAGCTGTAAGGCAGGTTTATTACGAGAGTAAATTAGATGGGCATCAAGGGACGTAATTGGAATGCTAACTAGCTACCTTTCCTTTCTATGTGTCGCAGGAGGGGAATAAGAGGCAAGAGTAAATGGAAAATTTTGGTGTAACTAGTATATAGTTCTATATTCATAAATATTAACGTAAATTGATCTAGTGATACGCGGGCTTCGAATGAGACATAGGTACCTAACATGCCTTCAAAATTTCGGAGATGGGCATTCAAGCCTCTGACTACCCCGCCATAATAAAAAGGGAGTGTGTATACACAAGTCGTGAAGCGTATGTATGAATGTATGTATTAACTTAAATTATCCTACCGTTGTATGGCCAGGATTCATGTAAGATTACTATAATATCTTCTAATTTCATGTTTCTGAGATTCTGTCTACACTGATAGTGAATAGAGAATTAATATACGTATGTGTATTTATATGTATGGTTTGAAGTATGTAGAGCATGTATGTATGGTATTTTGTAGTTATATGTTCGTGATTTGATCCTCAGAAATTAAAAAGACGATTTATCCCTAGAAATTGATGAGGCTACTGAATAAATACAGATTTTCTCAGGCATTTGTAAATAAAAGGATGACCCATACCAATATTCCTCAATCTCACATCTTGATCTCTAACATTAAACAACAACACATTAAACATAAAGAAAAGGCCCTTCATAACAAAACTTATTTTACCGCACCTATTTACGGACACCGGTCACATAAAGCGACCAAATAAAAAGTAACACCCAACTCCCCAAAGATAACGCGGCCAAATTAAAAAGCACTCTAAAGAACAATTAAACTTGGAACTTACTACTTTGAACGCGAATTAGTAGTCCGTCCTAGCGTGGGTTAGTCGTAAAAAACCGCCCTACGCCGCCCGCCCTACGATTTATTCCGCACACGTTCGCCCAAGGTAAGTAAGACGAATGATTTCAAATCTCACCTCGACGAGGCGCGTACGAAACAGACTGAGCCTTCGAGGCTTTAAAATCAAAGCCTTCGTTCATTTTAGGTAGTGGGGCACTGGGATTAGTGGGTGGGATGTTGTGTTTTGAGATATAAGTGTGGTTAGGAAATATTGTTATATATGTATTTAATATATTATAATAATATTTACAACACAATTACACTTATTAAACAAGCCTCTTGTTAAGTCTAACTTGTGTTAGGGGTAATAAACAATGTATATTTAATAAATATTTACTTAATATAATCAACCATCAGACAAATATGTATGTACTTATTATATTCAGATAAATACAAATATAGCATAAATAATACACGACCAGACTGGAAAGCAGAAGAAAAGCGTAGTTCTTAACTCTGCTCCACCGAAAATCGAACCTGGAATCTCACGATTAGCGTTTGGGTGGTAAACCAATCGTGCCATGGAGGTCATCAAATATGTATGTAATATTGAAATTTAGTAATAATAGTTAAAGAAAGAGTAAGGTAGTTAACGGTAATTTAGTGTTTTAGGTTATTTTTTAAAAAAAAATAGCATCTTTTTAAGTCTAGTAGCATAGAGCAAAGAACAGGCAAATAATATCGAGAAGCTTACTGTATGTACTATGTATGAAAATGATAGATACTTTTTAGTACTGAGGCACTTATTGTTGTCAAGATCGTTCACTCGTTGTCTCTACCTAAGAGACGTGAATACAACTCATAATACATACTATGTTCATACATTATATGAAGAACATTTTTCATAACCCCTTCCTAACTCTGCCTTTAGAAATTCGTAACTTTTCTAAACTTTATCGATACTCGAATCGATGTAGTCCATCGTACAACTCGATCTGGGCTCTGCGATTCTAATTAAATCTAACAGTCGACCGCACTCCAGATTGCAGATGTAGCCTCCTTATCATTTCGTTTTGGCAATAGACCAAGCCGACGGGATTACTATAGGGAACGTCGATTTTGTATGATTGGATTTGTAACATACGTATATTCCATATATTAGGCTATATAACTGTATGTTAGTGACACGCTTTGTTAGATTTGTTTTATGTAATTTGATTTATCTACCTTTATAATGAGGCTGAAAAGAATTGTGGAAATATTGAAAGTAACAGTTGAATATAATGTACTTACAACCTTCATAGAAAACTGAGAGCAATGAATTGTAGAAATATTGAAAGTAAAAGTCGAGTATAATATGTATTGGTATATAATTTATTTTTAATAATAAAAAATCTCTAAATGAAAATGTGATATTTTTGTACAAAAAAGTCATTCATACATAGAGTTATAATCAGGTAGTTTGTCCAATTAGTGTTATAACATGGTTTATTATGAACTCACTTAAAGAAAACTCATTGATACATCAATATTCAATCATGCCATGAAATAATTGATTGAGTTAGAACCCGTTAGTTACAGGTACAAAGTCAATCTTACTTGTTAATCTTTGCTTTCGTAGTAAGGCCCTTCAGATAAATTTGTCCAAGAGTTTCTCTTTTGTCACTTAGCTTGTTCTCTAAAACACACAACATAATGTTTTAGACAAAGGATAAAAATTCACTTTATCTAGAAGGTTCCCGGAAAATAGTACCAAGTTCTTTATTCGTACAAAGTTGGTATTTCATTTGACCAAAGAGCAAAACAATACTTATTTGATAATTAACATTCAACTTAAAAGGATTAGCATTCTTAACGTAAACTCAATGTTATTGATGCCAAAACGAATAAAATATTATATGGGTATGGTCAAATCATTACAATCTTTATTAAAATACCTTAATTAATACGTAACTATAACTTAAAAAAATAATCCATATTCATACTTTTGACACAAACATGCACGTTATATTAACGTCCTTCTATGCATTTTATTATAGGACAATTTCACAGAAAAAAATTTCTTTTCAATGATACATATATACACATCACGCTTTTTCAATGATATCTCCGATAATGAACTTTTTTTATTAATAACTCTCCAGCGATTGACCCCTATCTCACCTGATGGTATGTGACGATAAGGTCGATGATGTACTCGCTGGTCCAGTAATAGCCTATTCACGCTTGCCTTGAAGAGACCTAAGTTATATAAATAATACCTATTTAAATATTCCTCCATTTACATCCTAAATGGCAGTGCATACTCACAACCTCTTAAATTCAACCATCGTATCTGCATCTGACATTCTCCGTTCGAGTATTCCGCAACGGACTGTCACTTGCATTGGGCGAAAGATTTATAGAAGATGCATTACTATTAGAGACTATTGAATGTTATTATATTATTATTGTCTTCTACGAATATTACATACATATACAATCATTATCTTCAATCCCTTTTGGAGTTGTCAGAATCTTGGAAATATAATATCTCCTAGGTGACTTTTTACGATAAATATAAGTCACCACTTACGACATGCCGGAAAGAACAGCAGCTAGTTAGCATTCTTTTAACGTCCCAGACGAGCACAAGACACACACGAATATTTCATTTTATTTATTTTAACGACCTCCGATCGATCGGGTTATCACTTGTCGTTCGTTCGTTAGATCTTGGGTTCGATTTCTGGTGGAAGCAGAGTTTAGACTTTTTTCTTCTGCCTCAAAGTATTAGAATTTAGTTTATAGTTTCATCCATTATCTGTTAATATCTAACTCAATATTTATTGAACATAACAGTATTTCATTATTAGCTTTTTTACATTATTTATTTAAGGCTATGCTTAAAATTTGATGATTCATATACCCTACTGTGCGTATATCGACAAGACGGCTCTTATACGTGCATATATTTCATTTTTCAATACGCTATCATCCATCCGCATAACATGTCCGAAGCATCGAAGCGTCCCCATTTCAATTTTAGGCACTACATTCTCTTCCAGACCTCAAAATTCTTTTTTTTATTTCGATTCTATCGCTCAATGTCAGATGCATATGAATTCTCTCATAGCAAAAGAATTTTGACGTTTTCAATTGATTTCAACTATTCTATTTAAACCTGGGCAGAAAAGTAAATATTTTGAAGATTACATGTTTTATTGGTACAGTCAGTGAAGACTCAGTGGTAACTCTAAATCACACGATGGCTAAATATCTAGGGTAAGATGGTTTAATGTAGCCATAAATCCAATTAGTTTCGTATAGATTTATTTTATATAGCTACATTAACTATGTTATGTCCAGTGCTAGTCTGAGACGTAAAAAATATTCACCAACTACCGTTCTTTACGTCACGTCGTAGGAGGCGACTAAAGAACTAGGGATAAATTGAATCTATTGAGCGATGGACTAGCAACCTTTTACCATTGTTCCTCATTCTATTGGACAATGTTTTAGACATCACAACCTCAATATATTGAAGCTAAATGTGGTCTAGGAGTTAAAAGTAATATCGTGTCTCCGAGATTTTGTCGCTGTGTTTTTGTATGTGCTATATTTATCACCCTTTTCATAAATTACATACATACATACGTTTCCCGACTTGTATATACACACTCCCTTTTTTATAGTGGTGGGATACTCAGAGGCTTGAATACCCATCTCCGAAATTTCAAAAGCATGTAAGGTATGGGTCACTCGAAGCCCACGTTTCACTAGATAGACAGCGTCTAACTTGATACGTAGTGAACCGTATCGCCGTATATAAGGCACTGCCTATTATCTACCCTGAGGGATAGGCAGTTTTCCTCATGATTTATTCCCTTACTGTTAGTGACTGAAAATTACGTGTGTAGAAGAAAAACACATATTTAAATTTCATTCATTGCTACATGCACACTTTTGAACCTATGCCCTTTCTCATAAGAAGTCAGAGGTCTTACCGACTGGGCTACAGCAAATTATCGAGCACATTACGCAACCGGTGAAGTTTGACTATTAGCCTATCTCTGAGAATAGGCCGTTTCCCGCACTGATGTATTAAATGTCAGTTGTCACAGTTTAATCTCTTGTCAATATCTTAAAGGTCTAAAGTTTGAAGGCAGAATAGTTAGCGATTAATAGTGATCAAGCAAATTGCTATGATTTAAGCCATTCTCTCAGTCATTTTGAGGGTTACGAAAGGGACTTATAGAGCCAAAGTAAAAGGTGGAGTTGGACGGGGTAGGCCGTGTAGAACTTATACAGATCAAATTGGAGACGTTTTTCTCAAGTGTGAAGAACAGAAGAGCATGTATGAGAAGGTTAATGGGTATGAGTGAAGCAAGAGATATTAAAAATATTTAGTTCATAGTATTGAGTGTTGGTATTCTAGGAATACGATATTGTTTGCAGCTGGTTTCTAGGAATAAAACGAGCCAACTCCAGCATTGTATATGATATATTTATTTAGGCGTGTTTGAATTTTAATCCTTTTGTTTCATTTTTTCACATATATAGGTATCAAATAACCAGTATCTGGAAACGGTGAGATGGAATAACTATCCCTAGTCCCTAAGTGGTCTTTTACGACATGCAGAGAAGAAAGATAACTAGTTTTCGTGTTTGCTAGTGACGTGACATTTTTCTTGTTTAGTCGAAAAGAGGTGACAACCAAATAGTATGATTTATCATACCGATCCTAGATCCTTCGATCCTTTTCGAGGTGGTCAGAACCTCGGAGATTTAATATCTGCTATATTGTCAAAGACTAGCACGAGACAGTATAATATTGTATGATTTAAAAGCTTAATAAACTTATCTTATCGCGTAAGTTTTTATATAATAAAGTTACCTCTATTATTAACCCGACGTTTCGGCTACGTTGCAGCAGCCGTGGTCACGGGCAGACTTAATATTTTATTATATAAAAACTTACTTCTATGAGTATAAATCGCGAATCTCTTAAATCTGAATAAACTAAATAGTACTCATAAAGAGTTTACACAATGACAGTATGATCCTTTTATTGACGGGTGCAGCTTACTATATTTTTAAGTCAAATATTGTTTTAGACTAATAAAGACTAATAAAGATTTTTTTATTATTTACAGGCGGGAGGGAAAACCAAGATCGATCATGACTACTCTGGTTCCAAACGACTATAATGGAACTATCATTGGTAAGCTACTGACAGAAAAAGCCTTATTTATAAAGCCTTATTTTATTGTTAAAGTAAAATACATACACATCACAGCTGATTCCCTGTAAAGGGCTAAGATCACAGATTCATTTGTCCCGATACTGACAAACCACTTTCACTCCATTGTAATTCACACACCTCCTCATAAAAGAAAAAATGCTTTATAAACCTTTATTTTTATGTATGAGGAATTTGGATCTATTTAAACTCACAAAACAACAATCAGTTACTCTAACTGAATGTTGAATTGATTTGATATGACTAAGTATATATATGTAATACTAATTTCGCAATATTTAAACAGAATCGAAAACTTCTGACGTCATAACGCTTTTATATAATTACCTTCTTAAAGTCTTATTCTCGAGCCCTCCAAAGAGTTAATGAGTTAAGCAAACCTCCTTGGATAAGGCAGATTGACGACAAAGAGGTAGATTGGATTGGGAACTTTTTTCTGAATCTCGTTTTATTTTATGACCCGCTTCCAAAATAGATTGGAAAACGAAATTAAATGGAAAAGATAAGTCGTCTCCCTAGGCTTTTACCCCGAATATCCTTTTTAGGGAGATTGGATTTGGAATTTTAACTTGGCTAAGAAAACATATTTGTGACAACCTTTGCCAGACTTATTTAGATATTCTCTCGCGTAACTCAATTTTTTATTGCTGAACTGTTTCAACCTTTGCGTGGCATGAAAGGGCAATATTTAAAAGAATGTTTTAAGCTTGAACTAAAAAAATTAACACTTACGTAAAAATTATTATCTCTTTTGGTACTTAACTAATAACTGATCTGTACTAATAATGATATACACTTAAACTTTTTACTAAAAGAGATAGTATTCTTGATCAGGGTCAAGAATACTATCTCTTTTAGTAAAAAGTTTAAGTGTATATTTCCGCATTTACGGATCAATTCATTTCATTCGATAATAATAAACACCCGTCACAAGTGGTAATCCATGTCCTCGTATAAAGGCGCTGACTATTAAGCCTATTATGAAGCATAGGTAAAGAATTGGGTAATCTTTAATTTTATTATTATATTTACATTCACCCTAATGTCTTTCGGGGTGGAGAGAACAACAAAATAAAAACTCTTTAGTAATTTTTAACATGAATATTAAGGTTGTAATGTTTTTGGAACATTAGTGACAGGTTACTAGTTTTTCGCTCAATAGATTCCATTTACCCCTAGTTCCTTAGTCGCCTCCTACGACATGCCGGGAAGAACGGCAGCTGCTTAGAATTTTTTACGTCCCTGAGGTTATTATGAATAACCAAAAATTAGTATATATTTACTCAAACTTATGTGTAAAAAGGTGCAAAAACTCTTTTATAATACAAGTAATGATTATCGTTTATAAACCGTATAATATGTTGACTATAAAAAATCGTGTACGTTCAAAAGGTAAACATCATATTTTCCCTAGTTTTTCCATCAAAAGGGCCGATTTTTCCTTGAAAACACGATCCTTTCAATAGATAGTCAAGTAAAAAATACTGGCAGATAAAACGTCTGAAAATAATGTTTATAAATTGCATAATTCCGGATGGAGCGAACGACTTGCCCCATTTTCCTTAAGCACGCCTGCATACTACCGATAATCGATGCCCGATATATTCTGTGCCGATTTTTCTACCGTTTATTAATTTATATATCATACTTATGTCAATTAAAAACCATATACGTAGAGATTTAGATAGAATACATACACACATAAACATCATCAACGTCTGTTTACCCTGTAGAGGGGTAGGCAGAAATCAGGGATCTTCATCTGTCCCGATCCTGACAGAAAACTTAGCTTCATGTACACTCATACATCTTCCTCATACACACTAGGTGGTTATAGATTCTTCTAATGTCATCCTTTTTCAATACGTCGGAATACTTTGCTTTACGATTTAATTGTGTTCAGAAGATCCTCAATTTACAATTCCCGGGACTTAGTGTTTTTATTTTTATTTAGAAAGTCGATCGTCTTTTCGCAAAAAGTATCCCTTATTTTTATGAATGTGCAATTATTTATATGCAATCAGAACATTCTATCTTCTTCTACAAAATCGGTCGCCGATTATCGGTGATGGGCAGGCGCTTTAAGGAACAAAGGGGGGTCGTACCGTTTCCCCGTAGGGAATTATCCTTAGTTTACGACTTTACATCTATACGAGTCCGTTTTAACTCGGAAGAGAGCGTTATAAGGGAAACAGGATTTGTGTTTGTTTATGGTGTCGGCATATTTTTCTAAGACACTGACTGATGATAGTAGTAAATGTTCATCATGATTTTCAAGAGGTTCTTAAATGGTAGAAGTTATTATCTGTGATAACCTTAAAATTAAGTTAGTAATAGAATACGTATACATACGTTTACTTACGTTTTTAATACCTACTGAAGCCTACCGAACCTCAAAACCTCTCTTAGGATAGATTTAGATTACAAATTATTAGGTTTTGGTACTATTTACATACCATATTATACATTCACATCCTTCAATCCCTTTTGGGGTCGACTTCTGACCATCTTGGAGACATGAAACAATCCTTAGTCACATAGCATGACTATCAGTTTTGTAAAGTGCTGTAGAACTATGGTAACAGGATGCTTGCCCATGGTATAACAGATTCCATTTACCCTTCGACCCTCTGTTGTCTCCTAAGACAAGCCGGAAAGATTGGTAGCTAGTTAGCCTTATTTTACGTCACAGACTAGCTCAGGAGTCAGACTAGCACTATGTATGTTATGTATATGTAACATACGATATTATTAGTTGGTTCCTTTGACATGCCAGCATGCTATTTACATTCCTGAATAGCAGGTAAACGTTTAGGAAAATTAGCTGTGCTTAGCTGAATACCAAAGAAAACCACTTGTGCTTTATTCTACACTATACACAATACAGAAATACATGCTTATTATACATAGATAAATGCATATATAGTATATATAGTCAATTACCAGACTGGAAAGCAGTAGAAAAGCGTAGTTCTTAACGCTGCCTCCCCCGGCAATCGAACCCTCGAACCTCACGATTAGCGTTTAGGAGGTTAACCAATCGCGCTACGGAGGTCGTCTTGGAAAAAAAAAGTGCTTTAGTCTATATTCCACTCTACGTTCAATATCTCCTTCATTAATATTATTTGAACTTTTGCACAGAAATAATAGTCATGAATAGTGTATACGAAAGTGAGAACATTAAGTTTTAATTTAAATAAAATGAAAAAGGCTATGTGAGACAATTTATTCCCAAACGTACATGCTAATAATAGCCTCAAATAAAAGCCTTATAAAATGGGTAATAAATTCCTGGAATGCGAACGAGCCTTGCGCCATGGCAGAGGAAATCCCATGAGCGCTTTTTATGGAGTGTAATGCATATCTGATGTAACTCAATTTTATCTTTATGTAAAACTGTACTCTTAATAAATCAATGATAACACGAAATTCACGTTCTATTCCCTTGTTGATTTATGTCGTACTTTTCCTCGTTTTTATCAATTTATGTTCTTTTATACTGTCGCGTTATGATTATTCATTTTCTTGCGTATCTTAGGGAAAATATATTGTTTTATTTTGGAAGCTCCATACATAGGTACTCGTATACTAGTGTAACTGAAAATTAAACCAAATAACTGGTAATTTATTCCATGCTAGCTGGGATGTTAAAATAATGCTAACTAGCTACCGTTCTTCCCGGCATATAATAGGGCAAAGGGACTTTGGTTCAATGGAATCTACTGGGCAATGGGCTAGCAACCTGTCACCAATGTTATACTATGACATCGCAACCCCAATATTCATGCTAGAATGTGACCTAGGAGATATTCAGAGATTCTGTTCACCCCAAAAGGGATAAAAGGACGTAATTGTATATGTATTTATGTAAATTTACATTTATTTCTTCTGTTGCTGTGGACAGAACCGAGGCCACTTTTCAGTAATCAGCATTCATTGATTGGGTTGCTAGTTAATCACCCAATATATTCCATTTACTCCTAGTCCCTAAGTCACTGCCTGTCACATGTAATAACGGAACTGGTTAGCTATTTAGCAGTACATAAACTCTCTAGTTCAAAACAAAACACCTCAAAAAAACATATTAAACAAAAAACAGCCAAGCCGTACATATATTCAAGTCTAAAAGACGCTTGTCTCCATAGGTTTAAATATAGCCTATTGCTGACAGATCCACAGTATCATGAATGCCTGCGTGTAAAAAATATACCATATCTATTATCCCAATTTACTGTGAGAAGCATTTTCCTTTGAAGTGAATGAAACGCGTCAATGCTGCTAGATTGAAAAGGGGTGGAGTAATTGAAAATATTGTGGTGCGTGCTCCGACTGAGTTTTATGAAAACTTTCTGCCCTGACGTATGAGGTGACATGAGGGAGTGTCATGTGTGAGTAGGCTGTATCACTATATAGAATAAAACAAAGTCGCTTTCTCTGTCCCTATGCCCCTATGTCCCTTTGTATGCTTAAATCTTAGAAACTACGCAACGGATTTTGATGCGGTTTTTTTTAATAGATAGGGTGATTCAAGAGAAAGGTTTATATGTATAATAACATCCATTAAATAGTGAAGTAGGTTATGTATTTTATACCCGTGCGAAGCCGGAGCGGGTCGCTAGTCTTTTTTATAAAACATACATACATACACGTCACGTGGAAATATCCAGGTCACTTTATAGCATGAATTTTAGAGTTTTTTACATGGAATTTTCGTTACAGGTTGCTTGGCTATCGCCTAATAGATTACATATATCCCTAGTCCCTTAGTTGCCTCTTACAACATGTTAGGAATAACGACCTTATGTAGCATTATTCCTAGTTATCAGTGAGATAGATTGAAAGCCCATTCACAGATACTATTTTATGTATTTAGATTACAACTTTTCCCTATGGCATGGAATGGCCTTATATTCATGACATTGAATGTTGATTAGTTTAATATGTTAACATAATTATTCCGTTCATTCATTCATTTTATCATTCAAAATCATGTTTCATACAGAATACTTTCTCGATTGTATTTTTTTATTCCTAATGTTTTTTATAAAATTAGATTTATTAAACATAAAATATTATTTAAGTACTTAAAAATATGTTTCAATCTGTTTAACAAACAAAATTAAACTAAATATGTACAAATTAAATAATAAAAAACAGCTTAAATCTAACAAAAAGTAAATATTCACGCAGCGCCTGAATTCCTGAATTTAGCACCCATAAGCAAAAGCCCCAGCACACTAGCAGCGTTTCCCCGATTGTATTATTTAAAAAAAATCTAGGAACCTATTTACTAGTCCAAATACACACACACACAATTTTATTGGGAAAAAAAAAGTGAAATTTGGTCATGCAGTACAAGACTACAGTTTCTGACTACCCCAAAAGGTATAAAAGTCGCAGTGTTTTGGTAATTCATATAACAGCAACGTAGCTGCAATGTTTAATATTTTCCTTTGAGGCGAAAAGCCATTTTCACCTTAAGGAAAATTGCGAAGATAATTTCAGTATATTTTTTCAAGGCAACGTGTGCGATTTTTTCTTAGGGAAAATAATGAAAAAGTGTACAACATTTTGGAACCACTTTGTAAGTTTTAGGCTTTCTTCTTACACACATAGTACACTTCCTGTGCGAAGTTTAATTGTGTTACAACGGCCATATATATATATATATATATATATTTATTTATTATATAAAGATACATCCTTGACACACATATATGTTAATCAATACTTAAACTCAATTTATATATACGAGTCTATATATACTATATATATATATAGTATATATAGTATAATATCGATGAGTGTTATGAGATTGGGTCAAGAATAATGTGACATGTGAACGTTGTAGTATAAGAAAAGGGTTTGTAGTATAAAAACGAGGTTTCGGGCACATGGAGCGAATATATGAATGGTGGGTTACGAAAGGAATTTATAAAGTCATCGTGGAATGTAGAGTTGGACGGGGTAGGCCGCGTAGAACTTATACAGATCAACTTAAAGATATCCTTCTCAAAGCTGATCTACGAAGCGTGAAAAAACTAAGAGCGTGAATGAGACAGATATTGTATGTGAGTGATGCAAAGAAGATTTTTAATTATCATTTCAGGTGGCAACATAGTGTCTGCCAATCACCTTAGGGAGGTAGAGGTGTAAATATGAATGTATATATGTAGATATAGAGTTATGTCGATATGTGATTGTATAAATAGGTTATATACTCAAAAGCGATATCTAAAAAAATATAACTGCACTAGGTAATAGTGCTAAGTACTAAGATAGATAAGATCTACCAAATAATCAACACCTGTGTTCTATATCATCATGTAATGAGACAATATACTTAAAAATAGAAGACCTCCGTGGCGCGATCGGTTAGACACCTGAACGCTAATCTTGGGGTCCCGGGTTCGATTCCCGGTGGAGGCAGAGTTAAGAACTACGCTTTTCTACTGCTTTCCAGTCTGGTTGTTGATTATATATGCTATATATGTAATCAATGTATGTGTATCTAATGTATGTGTAATGTAATGTATGTGTATCTATATATAATAAGTATTTATTTCTTAAATATACGTTGAAGGGCTAGTCCCCTTAACACAAGTCTTAAATGTACTTACCGAGGGGCTAGTCCAATTGGTGTAATAATGTCCAAATATTATTAAACACGGTACTCATAGTAAAGTGATGTATATTATTTACCACATTTACAATGTATGAATTAAACCTGACTTTTGTAAATAAGATTTCTTTACAAACATCGCTTTAGTGAAAGTTTTAAGCTAATTACAATAACCTGAATTTTTGCTGTTGCTGGGCTAGGTAAAGATTAAATTCTATTTAAATTCCGAACAGAATGGGAAGCTCGGATTGTAATTGCATGCATTTCATTCGTTTAACGTTCAACTCTAAACTTAACATGTTATGTACAGTCGGGTTCCAAACGATGTATCTGTTAAGGAATACTGCATTTTCATCTTCTTGTATACCTATGATTAATAACTAACGGGACTTATCGCGTATGTTTTTATATAATAAAGTCATTTTTATTAAACCGACGTTTCGTCGGACAGACCAAACGGTCTATAGCGGACAGAGTGAAGGAACACATTGCAGCGGTCAAGAAATTGAATACCAATAGGTCAGCAATAGCCGAACATCTGCTAAACGAGGGTTCAAATCATTGGATTGAGTTTCACTGTGCTCTCTAATGAACGCCGAAATTACAGTAGAATTGTACGCGAGGCGATTGAAATAAAAAAGCACCTGTGAACCAATACACCTACAGTCTATCCATATCTTTCAAACAATTACCATGCTGACTGTAGTTCGTCTGCAGATGACGTCACATTTCATTGCTTTTAAAGAAGCGCTCTCTCATTATGTCTGTACATGGAATAGGACAAAACGCCTTTTGTAGGGCAAATAGTAATCTATCACTATAGTTAAAGACATAGATATACATTCACGTCCTTTAATCCCTTTCGAAGTGGAGAGAACATTGGAGATATAACATGTGCTAGGTCAATTTTAGCATAAATTTTGGGGTTGAGATCTTATATATGGAACGGATATAGCCCAGTGGGTAAGACCTCTGACTTCTTATGAGAAATGTCCTAGGTTCGAATCCTGGCTGTAGCCCAGTGGGTAAGACCTCGGACTTCGTATAAGAAAGGTCTTAAGTTCGAATACCGACTCTGGCACGTACCAATGAATAAAATTTAAATATGTGTTTTTTATTTACGAACATAATTTACAGACGCTAACTGTAAGGGAAAACATTGTGAGGAAACCTGCCTATCTTGAGGGATAGGTAGTGAACTTTGTCGTTGTATATAGGCAGTGACTACCCATCTTAAAGGGTAGATAGGTTTCCTCACGATGTTTTGCCTTACCGTTATGTCAATATGTGTATATCCTGTACAAGATTTTCATTACTTTTAACAAAACTCCTAAGCCATATTATTTTTCCTCACAAAATCCGATATTAGTTTCTATTCCGTCATAAGGCCTAAGAAAGCCACTGATCCGTAAACAGGGTGGATAGAGGTCCAACCCTTGTTCGTTTGACACATATGTCTGCCTACCCCTTTGGGAATGTTTTATTCAAGCCCACATTACCCATTCATGGATCCCTACTCAGCTTTTTTGTGATGACCTCCGTGGCACTATCGGTTAGATACCTGAACGCTAAGAGGTCCCGGGTTCGATTCCCGGTGGAGGCAGAGTTGAGAACTACGCTTTTTTACTGCTTTCCAGTCTGGTCGTTG
This sequence comes from Leucoptera coffeella, assembly GCA_030578115.1. NCBI lineage: Eukaryota > Metazoa > Arthropoda > Insecta > Lepidoptera > Lyonetiidae > Leucoptera > Leucoptera coffeella. Next base: position 24,436 of record JAMBLF010001632.1, read on the forward strand.
ATTATATCCATGGCAGCAAAGTGTATAAAGACATCTACAAAAACGCAATTTTACAGGGGAGCGAAAAACGTGAAAAAACGGTGTATTTTCTAAACCATTCATACAATGTTTATGAAATTTTCAGGAATGGTATTTAATATTACTATTTATTAAATATTATTGAAAAATCATTATATTTGTTTGTAGTTTTTGAAATACGGTACTTGTTTTTTTTACGCTGCATTATAGAATCAAGCAATAAAGACAACTGACTGATGCCTCTATTTACTTTGTAAAATTAAATAAACTTTTTAATACAAAATAAACACGTTGTTTGCAATAAAAACCATAAACATATGTATAAAAACTAATTAAACAAATAAATTATATATCTTCGTAAAGCCAAAATAATATTTTCTAGCCAAATAATGCAGATGTCTTTAGTAACACCGGAATGTTTAAATACGTCTTTATCTACTTCATACTAATATACATAAAACTCAAGAAATATTATTATGTAATTACAATCATTTACTTGTAAAATCAAATATATTATTGAGATTCAGTTAAAGTATGGCATTCCTATTTATTTTAATTGTTTTAGTGCTACATTAGGGGTTTTTTTTCGTTAACTTAAACTTTAATTAGAACTATATTTGATTATAGTTTTTATTTTTATACATTACATTAAGTGTCTTTCTTATTCACGTAGAAAACAAAATAAAAATTTGAATGTAATTAACGAAAATGTATGAAATAAAATAGTCTAGTAAGTCTTCTCGTTTTGTCTCAATCACAAAGTAGGTTGAATATGAACTATTCATCAGTGTCAACGTCTCCTTCTTCACCTAGACCATGTTTTAACTCCTTAAAGAAGTTGTGATCAGATGGTGTGATTAGATTTTGCAAACACAAAGACATAATCATTGTATTTAGCAGTCGTGATTGATATTCCTGCATTATAAGAATTTGAGAGTTCCAATGGAATGGTTTCATTCTGCTGAGACCGTGCCTTTTTTGCAACATTCAATGATCATAGACATTTCATCTAAATATCTAAATCGTAATTTTAAGATATCATGTCCGATTTATTAGGTTGTACCAATGTTTCACGTACACCAAGTCCTGGGTTTTTTAATCATGTGTAGGTACTGTTCAAGAAACTTTTCAAGTTCAGAATTTGGTTCAGCTCACTTCAACAACTGCATAGGGTTCATTATTGAGTTTACTCTAGCGAACGCAGGTGTACCATTCTAGAGACAGAAAATCTGTTTAGTTTTAGAAAGTTAATGCATGGACGCTGTCTCCTTCTTGTTATGTATGACCTTTTTCTAAAAAGCGATGGCAAATACGAATATGTTAGGTAATGAGTGCTGGGTTTGGCAGAAGAATCATGAAAGCAAAATTATTGTGGTAGAGATGAGGTCCCTCAGGAGAGTGTGTAATGTTAGGTTCTGTGAAAGGCTACGGTATAGTGTGACGCGTGAACGTTGTGCTATGAAAGAAGATTTAGAGACGAAAATAGAGATAGGTATGTTAAGGTGGTTTGATGTATGGATGGATTAAACGAGGATTATTAAAAGAATCTATAAAGCCAAAGTGGAAGGTAGATTCGGACGGGGGAGGCCGCGTAGAACTTATTGAGATCAAATTAGAAACATTCTTGTCAAGGTGGGTGTACGTAGTGTGAAGAACAGTAGAGCTTGTATGATAAGGTTAATGGGTGTGAGTGAAGCAAGAGATATTTTGTCAGAAACCTTTCAGATGCGGATCGATTGTCTCTGACAATTCGTAAAAACAAACTTATAGAAAAACAATACGGTTCCGGTTCAGACCACCGTAGCTATCTCACCATAAGTGCATATCTTCTAGACCCTCTTTAGCTTTCCTTCTAATGTAATCGTAAAGGCAACTGACAACTTCGTTGGAACCCCTTTTTGCCACAGTTTCATCTTTAGCAAATCGCTTTTATCAAACCCTAGTCGAAGATGGTAAAATTGAATTTAATAATTTTTTTTAAGTAAAAAGACTGGGGATAGCGTATGGGTGAGCAGAATAAACGACTAGATTCAACTTGCCTCATCTGCTGGGGAGTTGCAGGAAATGCTCACGTGTGTGGATCATGCACTTAAGATGAGAGGTATGAAGCGAAAGTTATGACAGAAAATAAATAAGTTAGAAAGGAACGGAAGGACATTGTAAAGTTGAAATTGATAAGGAGATTGTGGAGCTAGTGAATGACTTTATATAACAGGGATGCCTTTTTACAAGGGATGGTACTATCTATGAACTTGCGAGCATGAAGATATGTATGGATGTAAATGTAAATATGGGGTGGACAGAACCTTGGAGGCATAATAATACCTCTTAGGTCGCTTTTTAGCATAAATATTAGAGATGTTGTGTCATATACAACATTGATGACAGATTGCCAGCCCATCGCCCAAAAGATTCCATTGAATCACGGCACCTAATGAGCATTATAACGTCACAGACTTGAACGGGACGGGTACGTTTCTACGACGTAAAATATTATAATATAGTATCTTTTATTTAGGGATTGTGTTTCAATTTCTTCTAGGATGCCCTCTTATTGTATAAGAGCTTTCTCGTTATCTGAATTAACTGAAAAAATAAATTTCGATCAAAATACTTGTATGAAGTGGTTGTAAATAGGGACATCTGAGTAGTATAGTCCGCAGTAAATAATGACACCGGCCAGATATCTGCATTTACGCCGTAATAACCTCAAGTTATGAATTAGTCTAAATAAGAACGAAATCAAGATCGAATAAAGTAAAACGTATTAAAAGTTATTAAAATATATTTAAAATAAAAGTCTTACATAAACTTGGTCTTTCCATAGTTTCTGTTTAATTAATTTGTTAGACCGGTGCTGTCGTTAATTTCTATCTGGACGCCTTTTTTGCCATATTTAAAAGTATTTTGTTCCTTGTCACACTTATTTATTCTTCTTTTTAAAATAAAATCGTCTAGTTTCATGTGCAACTCAAGAAAATTATTTTTAAATAGTTTTTTTCTGTAAAACATAACCTGTCCGCGCAAGAACATGACAACTGCCACTTGATCTTGTTTATGCCAGATTGCGGGGCGCAAACTCCCGCGCAATTACGGACATAGTTACGTGTCACTGTTTACGTTGCTTGTTTTAAAAATAGGAGGGTATATATCTTTAATTACTTCCGAAAAAAAACACAATAATAGGAAATTTTATAATTTTGTTTCATGAAACGTTTGATATTGATATAATATGCTATTTTCTATAAAAAAAACATTTTGTAAAAATTGCAGTTGTCCGTAATTACTTTGCTGCCATCGATATATGATATATATGTATTTATCTATATATAGTTTGTATACATTTCTTAAATATACGTTGACTATTACCCTTAAGGCAAGTCTTAAATGTACTTACCAAGGGGCTAGTTCAATTTGTGTAATAATGTCCAAATATTATTATTATTATATATGTTACTATGTGTCTTTCAATTCGGCATCTTTTAAGAGCTAGTCTAAGACGCTAAGAAATGCTAACTAGTTGCCGTTAGACAAATTCGACGTAGCTCAGTTGTTTGGGGCTTGACTCTGTATTAGTGGGTCAGGGTTCAAATCTAGCTTGAGCATGTACCAATGGAAATGAAGTTTAATGAATTTCTATTTACATTTTCGTAATAAAATTACATTTACGAAACGCGTCGAATACTACGATGAGGGATAACATCGTGAGGAAACCTACCTGTTCCCCGAACAGTTAATAGTTAGTGCTTGAGAATGGCGACATGGCTTACCACCTGTCACTTTAAGTACTTACTGACTATCTGATCAACACGTGGGTTTTAGCTGGTCATAGAATTACTACCTTTCCAATTGCGGAGATGGACACCTGAACCTCTGACTATCCCGCAAGGGTAAATGGTCGTGAACGCGTTTGTCTTTTGTTTGTCTTTTTTAATTGCCGTTCTTCCCGGTGACCCCAGGTGACTAAATGACGAGAGATAAATGGAAACTATTGGGCGATAGACTAGCAACCTGTCACCAATGTTCCATTATGACATCGCAACCCCAATAGTCATGCTACAAAGTGACTTAGGAAACAAATTATCTCCGAGGATCTGTCCACCCCAGAACGGATTTAAGGTCGTGAATTTATATGTTACGAGGTGACTGAGGAATATTTATATTCATGAAATCTTTGGGTGATGAACTAACAACCATTCACTTTTAATCCGTAATAATGACAAGAAGATCTAGTATCTCTAAGATGTACTTGAGAATTCAAAGCATGAATTTTGTCCCTCTGGGGTGAACAGGAGCTCGGAAACACAATAACAAACAAACAAACAAAATTAATTATTCAGTTTCTAAAACTTAATCTATAACTGTAACAAGTACCAGAGCCCCCATTTAAGAAGGGTACTTCCTGTGTTAGGGAGCTCCGCTCTTCCATTTTTACATTGCTATGATTACACAGAACAAACAATACAGCACCAAATAAAACTATAGCTCACTTATTTACTACAAATCTGTGTGTGCGTGTGAGTGTGTGATTGTCTGTAAGTTAGAGATAGTACCTACTTATAGTTTGTGTGTAGTGTAAATGACGGTGAGTTTATAATAATATTTTTTTACAATAACATCTTAGTTCCTGACAGCTTGACTTAACTTCAATTTAATTTACTTCCTTCCTTTTTTCTAGCAATCATAAACCATATTATTAATCGGATAAATTTAAATTTAATGGGTGTGAGTGAAACAACGTTAATTGGTCAGAATCGTTCCAAGTGGCGATCGATTGACTCTGCTAACCCCTTAAGGTCTTAGAGACGTGAACATGTGTATGTAAATATGAACTACTATTATCTATCATGCGATGCACTAGTAACCCGTCACCAGTTCGCGGTTGTTTTAATTAAAACGTGAGTCTGAGTCCGCAGTCATTTCTCACGAGCTCATTGCGTTAAAAGGAAGCTCCCATCCATTACTCTAAGGAGGCTTTTTAATAAAAGGTTTCTATCCCACCCCAGCACATAATTTCGGCTGCAGATTAGGACGTTTTCCTTCTGGAGATATCTTATATATAAATATACTGTAGCGGCTGTATCCCAGTGGGTATGACCTTTAATAATTTTTATAACTTGTGACAAAGGTCCTCGGTTCGAATCTGCGCTATAGAAGGACTATTTATTACCTATCCCGAGTGATAGGCAGCTTTCCTCACAATGTTTTTCCTTACCGTAAGCGACTGTGCATTATGTACGTCAAAGAAAAACACATTTACATTTCATTCTTTGATAAATGCCAGAGCCGAGATTCGAACCTAAGACCTCTAATTAGAAGTCTCATTTGGCCTCTATTTTCTAATATCAACATAAATATTGCAAATTTTTACCTCGCTAGAATGTTATTATTCGTATATTCTTTATTTCTTTCCTCAATAAAAATATGGGTAGGATATCCGTAATGAAAATTACCTATGCTTGGTTTGTTTTCGCTGATCTAAAGAGAAAAAGGGCGAAGTTTCCTCATAATATTAAGGGTTGAGAGGTATTTTATGCAGATATTATAATTTCCCCTTTATAGAGTGAAGATAATATCTTTATTGTCTCAAAATCGAAAATAGGGAACATAATTACAATAACAATGTCTTACAATATACCTAATACGCTATCTACACCAATGTTATCATATCTCTTATCTATGTATATATTTATTTTGATTATTTCCGTAGCACGCTTTTAACTATTTTCTTTAAAATATAACCGTTGCTCTTCAGTGGTTCTAACATAAGACCAGCGTTGCGTTTGCCACCAACCGCATATTGTGCAAAAAGCATTAGTGGATTTAAGCCTCAGTAAGTGATCACTGAGATCTATTTTTGGGTTTCGTTTTGGCCTTTCTTACTTCACTGTATTGAACTACAGTACTTTTCGTCTTTCAATACATAGAATACATATTGAAAAACCGCATTGCAACTTATTTTCACTAAAACAATGAATAATATATGAATGACACGATGGCAATGATTTATAAACGAATACCGCTTTCTATAAAGATAAAATCGAGTTACATCAGATATGCATTACACTCCATAAAAAGCGCTCATGGGATTTCCTCTGCCATGGCGCAAGGCTCGTTCGCATTCCAGGAATTTATTACCCATTTTATAAGGCTTTTATTTGCGGGAAGTTAAACCGTCATCATAACAAGACATAAGACGTTGAATCCCAGCGGAGCATGTATCGATGGGAAGAAGATTTCTATTTATATACTTGAGTATTTTTTATTTTATCGAGAGAAGAAATTTTAGGTGTATGGAAACTGTAAGGTGATGAGCTGGCAACCAAACACGAATATTCCATAAAAAATCTTTCACAAAATGATAGTTACGTAAACTGAGATTTAGTGCCCCGAAAAATAAAGTCAACTCGAATAGGTATTAAGAGATGTATGTGTGTAAATGTATCACAAATTCCGATAGGTCAACCCTTTCAACATGCACAATATCTAAAACGACACTCTGTATATGCCTAGTGTAAAAGTCTAGTAAAAGTAAAAGGAACAATACTAATTACAAAAGTATAATGTTTATAATACAATCATTGTAAAATAATAATATTCTAAAACGTTAAAATCTGCGCCATCTTGTCTGTTGATCGGTAACCATGACAACGCGCCGAACCAAAATGGCCGATAAGATTAAAACTACGAGGCAAAGGTACAATTAGAGGGCTTTAATGTCATAATATACTTTAATCCCTCCCGATACACGGGCCGATAGACTAATAAGTTTAATTGTGCTTGAAACCTCTTCGCCGAAATTTATAGGCGTCCATTAATCTAATTGTATTTCGGGAGATCCTCTCGGCAAACGACGCTGAAACTTTTACATAATTTACTGGCAGATTCGCTTCGGCGTTGGGCCGTTTTTCTTCGAATCCACGTGTGAGTAATTTGCACATAAAAGGCGATACGTTTTGTTATCGGGTGGGATGGATAGAATCTTGGTACAAAAAAGGCCTTAGTTTTAGTTAAAAGTAATTATCAACTACTTACTTTTACTTTACTTACTCCTTACTTTACTTTTCCTACGTCCAGCAGTGGACTAGTACAGGCTGATTGATTGAATTATCAACTATTTCTAGTCTAGTACCAAATTGGGTACATAATTATCTGTTAGTCATGTGTTACAGGTCTTTATGCAAGGTAGTTGTTACATTGTTAGCAAACCCCAAGATGGCCAAGTTAGTTGACATTACAAAAATAAATCACTGGAACTCAAAAGTTACACATGCACTTCAAAGTCAATCAGCCATTTTTATAACCACTAACTTCAATCGAATCTCATATTAACTACAAAAGTAAATAATATAAATGACACTTCTTTTGACTACTACTCATACCTATATATTTATATCCTAAGATTGCAATAGACTAACCAATTCTTTATACAAACCATTTTATCCAAACCATTTGTCCTTCCAAACACTTTTAACCTACATAACTAGTCCATTTACAACGCTATCACCAACAAGCCAATCTTTCACATACATTTCCTTGCAGACAACACAACCGACTGGCTGGTGAACAACTGTACCTTGGACAGCGTCCGCATCAGCTGCAATGAAACCCTCAACTACACCTTCGGGAACGGCACCGACCCTGGCGAGAAGAACGTCATCATCATGGCTGTCACCTCTGTTGTGCTGGCCATCATTATTCTGGCTACTATTATTGGTGAGTGTCTATATATACTTAACTAGCGACCCGCTCCGGCTTCGCAGTTCTGGCTATTTAATGAATGTTATTATACATATAAACCTTCCTCTTGAATCTCTCTATCTATTGAAAAAAACCGCGTCAATATCCGTTGCGTAGTTTCTAAGATTTAAGCGTACAAAGGGACATAGGGACGGAGGAAGCGACTTTGTTTTATACTATGTAGTGATAGTCAGTCAAACAAAAAGAAACCCTTGCGAAGTCAAAGGTTAGTGTCGGGGTAATTGTGGAGGTAGTAATTCTATGGCCACCACGTTCTATGGCCAACACGTGGCCAGCCACGTGTTGACGGGCCTTAGTTCACTAATGCGTTTTAGCACAAATGCAGTTTAATATCAGATCAGTAATAGTGTGAAGTTGGTAGTGGATAACCAAACGTCATATGTCAACATTAAAACCGGCAAAAGTGTCAAATTTCGTTTAAAAAATTGCGAATTTTGTCACTTTTGCTAATCTAATCACTACCAACTGCAGAATCATGATAATAACAAGCTAGGTACCAAAATCTAGGATCATTCGGTTAAAACCAAAACTAGGACCATTAAATAATAATATCTAACTCTAACCTATTACATATCCTTAGAACACAACTCACATTGTTCTAATTCTCAGAAACCAAAGGATATAGCAGGACATATTAGCAGGGATGAAATATAAGCCTTTCCTACCCTATTAGGGTCCAAATGCAGAACGAGAGTAGTGCAAACAGGGTGTGACGGATACGTAATGACGAGGTTTAAGTGTAATTCGAGCTGTTTACAGCAGTTCTCCCAAGGGTTGACAAATAAGTAAATGGACGCAGTCCTTTGGAAGCAAGTTTGATTAAGGGCGCTGTATCGCTGTTTTGGTAGGAAAATATAGTTCTTACTTAGATATATGTTACCTACCTAACATTCTACTACTAATCTAAGATGTTAATTTTGTTTATTTATATATTTAGTAAACGTGGTGTAGGTCGCCCCCTGCTAGGTGGACCAACGACCTGAAAAAGGTCGCTGGTAGTGGTTGGCTGAGGGCCACGAGTGATCGTGTTTTGTGGTGTACCCATCGGGAGCCTACGTCTAGCAGTGGACTGACATAGGCTGATTGATTATATATTACCTTTCTTGGCGAAATACAAGAAACGTTACAATTAAATAACATCTGTATTCGAATTTCTACAATGAAAGTTGAAAAATTGGATTAGATAAATTTAGAATTAAATCAAAAACAAACCATAAATTTTATTTCATATTTTTTAGGTGATGAAAGGAAAAGAGACAGAAGAAATGTATAGAGCTATGAGTTAGGAAGCTGTCATCAACGTTTCATACTATTTTCACTGTATCCTGTAGTCAATCGATATTACAGAATGAAAAGATAAATATATAAAAACGTATATATAAAATCTTCAACAACATACCGTCACAGCAGCTACTTACAATTCTTAGTACCTTATACTCACAGCCTTACTTATTAGTAAGCCAGTCCCGTCTGACTGTTACTAGTTAATTAAAAGCCATTTCTTTCGCTCAATTGATCGAGTTAAAAAGCAAAGCTCTGTTCCCTGAGATTTATTCTAGACGGTTCGCTCCTAATGAAAAAGCTAGGGCGTAGTTTGTACTAGACTGCAGAATGTATTCTAGGGTTTGAAAGAATGTAAAGTACTTAGTTCCGTATATTTATATGTTAAAAAGGTTTTTAGTAGTAAATTATAATATATAATATTATAATGTAGGACACTATTAGACCAATTGAACTAGTCCCTTGTTAAGTACATTTAGGAATTGTGTTAAAGGTACTAGTCAACGTATATTTAAGAAATATGTACTCATTATATGTATATAGATAAATACATGTATAGCATATATAATCAACGACCAGACTGTAACGCAGAAGAAAAGCGTAGTTGTTAACTCTACCTACACTGGGAATCAAACCCGGGACCTCACAATTTCAGGTGGTTAACCAATCGTGCTACGGAGGTCGTCAAAATAATGTGTAATAAAAGTAAATCAAAATATGTATAACAATGTCCCGTGTTAGTCTGTGACGTAACAATAATAATAACTAGCTGCTGTTCTTCCCGGTATGTCGTAGGAGGTGACTAAGAGATTAGGGGTCTATGAAATCAATTGAGCCATAAGCTAGCAACCTGTCACCAATATTCCATATTCCTGCTAATAACCAATGAGATCTTTTGATATCTCCAAGGTTCTGCCCACCCCAAAAAGAGATTAAAGGACGTGAACCTATAATTCTTAATTGTTGTGTTGTCTTCTTAAATTAATAAAGCAAACAACAGCAAAAAGTCCGCACGTAATCCTAAAAGCCGTCTTACACCTCCAACTAGGAAGCAGCTTATGCAAAACTTAAGCGGGCTGGGACGTGAGAGAGCGACTTTACAGCCAGAATTCTTAAGTTCGTTATACATTTAAGAAGTGGATTTGTGTTTTCTTGAACGTGTTGTCAAGTCCCTCTGGTCTATGGTTTGAGTGTTGCCAGATTTTTAATTTAAGATGATTAATTCAGGCATGGCTTGTCGTTTTGTCTTATGCTAGTCTGTGATGCAAAAATAATGCTAACTAGCTGCCGTTCTTCCCGGCATGTCTTAGGAGGCGACTAAGGATTTAGGGATAAATGGATTCTATTGGGCGATGGACTAGCACCCTTTCAACAAAGTTCCGCTATAACTTTGTAACCCTATAGTATTAATGACAGCAAAACTGACAAATTTAGCTTTAAATATAACAAAATTTATCAGTTTTGCTATTCCACTGCCAACTTCATAGCAGCTGCAACCGAAGAATAACGAATTTGAAGTAATCTTTATGGCGAGTACGCTGTTCACTAAAACCTCTAACTACCCCTATAGTACTTATGCTTGTATAATAACTTGCAAGGGTCCAAATGACCCTCTACGTATAAACGCTACGAATAAAAGTTTCCTTTCGCCCGCTCACAGATGGCGGGATAGACAAGGTTCAACTAGGACCTGTTTGTCCTTAAATTCAGGATTTCACACCCTTTGCTATTTATGTCTTTTAATATTGTATAAACTTCCCTTAAAGTAAAGTATTATTTTTGGTATAATACAATCATCACTGATTGTATGCATTTAATACAGATATACTACTTTGACGACCTCCGTGGCGCGATCGGTTAGCCGCCTGAACGCTAATTGTGAGGTCCCAGATTCGATTCCCGGTGGAGGCAGAGTTAATAACTATGCTTTTCATCTGCTTTCCAGTCTGGTCGTTGATAATATTTTTCACTACTCACTTCTTATTTTTCACACTTAATATTTTTCACTTCACACTATAAGACTACAATTTAATTATATTAGAGCTCTAACTAACACTAATTTTATTAGTTTGAATACTAGTACAATAAATAAGCTAATATTATTTCAGTTAGTTCAATCAGTTTTTGATATTTATAATAATAATTAGGATATAATATTTAGGCCACTATTACACCAATTGAACTAGCAGCTTGGTAAGTTCATTTAAGACTTATGTTAAGATATTATATATAGATAAATACATTCATCTATATGTAAATATAATCAACAACCAGACTGGAAAGCAGCTGCCTCCACCGAGAATCGAACCCGGGAACTCACGATTTTTATTGAAATATAAACAAAAAAAAACAAACGCATTCACGACCATTAACCCTTGCGGGGTAGTCAGAGATTGAGGTGTCCATCTCCGCAAGTGCGAAGGTAGTAATTCTATGGACACCTCGAACCCACGTGTTAACCAGATAGTCAGTACTCAATGTGACAGGTGGTCAGCCATGTCGCCATTTATAAGCACTAACTATTACCTGTTCGACGAACAGGCAGGTATCCTCACGATGTTTTCCCTCACCGTATAATTCGATGCATTTCGTAAATATGTTTTTATTACGAAACTGTACATAGAAATTCATTAAAATTCATTTCCATTGGTACATGCTCAAGCGGGATTTGAACCCTGTTCCCTCGAGATACAGAGCCAAGCCCCAAACAACTGAGCTACGTCGAATTATTGAAATATATTAAAAAAAAAAAAACTTACTGAAATATATTACTATAACCCGTTTTTACTTGAATAAATTTAACTGACTTTTTATACCATCAGTATAAGAGAGAAACATATTGGATTTCTTTAGTATAATTATATATTTTGACAAATAAGTGTACCTTATTATTTATTAACATAATATCAATGATAGAGAAAAAACAGCCTTGATAAGTCCTATTACAAACACAGTATTCAACCCTGCGACGATAGATGGAGCTGTCAGTAAATTTAAACATTGAGTAGGAAATAAATCTTATTATTATTTTTTTGTCTAAGGTAGACATATATGCATAATTAAGTTCGATTATTAAATTTTTAAACAATCTCTTTTTTTTAGAAGATTGCAGATATACTAGTTTAATATTATTTCAAATTAGTATCGATTATTAACTGCGTAAGGACTTACAATCTTATAAAAAGATCGTATCTAAAAACTAACTTGCAATAATTAAAAATTAATTAATTGCATCACTTTTCGATAACGAAACCCATCTCAATGTTTAACATGAATCAGTAACCCAGTTTTGAATAGACGCTAGCGATATCTGTTTTCCGTTTCTAGGAAACTAATGAAAGAGATTAAATGTGAATTTCTATTTTCGTATACTGCATACGTGGGTTTGACAAAAGTATACAGGGTGGCGCATTCAAAACGGTCAGTATGGGAAAGTCTGAAACTATAAGAGATACGAAGATTTGTTCTTAGGAACCATGTCACCGATTTTGATAAAAAGAAAAACTGCATTCATACTTTCTTTGAAAAAACAACTGTATCCAGTACGGGAATCGAACCTGGTTGCTTTGAAAAAATAAATTAGCCCTTTTAACTTTTTCTTTATAAATATCGATTGTGTAGGTCTTAAGCTGTAAATGTCTCTATGAAACATGGTGTCGAAAATGAATAAAATGCATTGTTTTGGCATACTTTAGTTTATCATAGTAGGTTTTCTAAGTGACCACCGTTGTTGCCAATACAATATTCAAAACGTTTAGGTAACGATCTTACTATTGAATTTTATATTTTCATGTGGTGAATTTGCGTTACTATTGACTTTATTGCTTCTTTTAGGTCTTCAATGGTGTCATAGCTTGTTTTGTAAAATTTATCCTTAGCGTAATCCCACAAGAAATTTTTAATATGGTTTAACACGTCACTTTAAGTGGACTTTTCAATAGATTGTTAGTTTTTGATTACTGTAGATAACAAAACCTCCTTAAAGGATTAATGCAATGCTAATGCCACATAATATGGTGTATGTATTAAGTAGGGAAGTACAAAATTACAAACAGCCATAGTGACAATTTTACATGTCTGTTTAATATTGTAACGGTGTATGTAAACTACTATGATAAAGTAAAGTATGCCAAAACAATGCATTTTATTCATTTCCGACACCATGTTTCATAGAGACATTTACAGCTTAAGACCTACACAATCAATATTTAAAAAGAAAAAGTAAAAAGGGCCAATTTACTTTTTCAAAGCAACCAGGTTCGATTCCCATACTGGATACAGTTGTTTTTTCAAAGAAAGTATGAATGCAGTTTTTATTTTTATCAAAATCGGTGACATGGTTCCTAAGAACAAATCTTCGTATCTCTTATAGTTTCAGACTTTCCCATACTGACCGTTTTGAATGCGCCACCCTGTATAGAGAGGGGATTAAACAAAATGTATGTAGGAATATCAGTTTAACATAGTCTGTGATATTATCACTACATAGTATAAAACAAAGTCGCTTTCTCTGTCCCTATGTCCCCTTGTATGCTTAAATCTTTGAAACTACGCAACGGATTTTGATGCGGTTTTTTTAATAGATAGAGTGATTCAAGAGAGAGGTTTATACGTATAATAACATCCAGTAAATAGTGGAGTAGGCTATATATTTTATACCCGTGCGAAGCCGGAGCGGGTAGCTAGTTGAACAATATTTCAATATCACAGCCTTGCTATTCTTTTCTATACCATAAAAGGCGACTCGGTATTAATAAGATAAAGGACTTGTAGAACTCTTAGAAGTTCTTTGAAGATATTATTTAAAGGGATATAAAATTCTGTACGCTGTCAACTCTACTTTAACATATAGTAAATGAAATATAAAATGATATATAAATATATATATACATTCACGTCCTTTATTTCTGGGAGGAGTGGATACTAAAATAACTAAAATTTAACACTCAAATATTGCTTAACTTCTAGCCACAGATATTGAACAGATTTTTTATATATTCTATAGTAAGTTATTATTATAAACTAGCGACCCGCTCCGGCTTTGCACGGGTATAAAATATATTGCCTACTCCACTATTTACTGGATGTTATTATATGTACATATAAACCTTCCTCTTGAATCACTCTATCTATTAAAAAAGCCGCATCAAAATCCGTTGCGTAGTTTCAAACATTTAAGCATACAAAGGGACATAAGGACAGAGAAAGCGACTTTGTTTTATTCTATGTAGTGATATTATAAATATATATACTCGCATTGTGCAAAAATTTTACGATACTAAATAACACTTGTATTTTATTCCGTGCAAGTCTGGAAGATAAGGAGGATGCTAACTAGCTGCCGTTCTTTCCAGCATGTCATTTAAGTTTAGATTTTCCCTGACAGGTATTAAAAGACTTGAATTTATACACAATCCTTTTCATGGTAAACAGAACAGAATTCCAAAAAGTTCCAATGATATTAACTAAATTATTGTTAATGTATATACAAAAAGAAAACGCGTTTACGCCCATTAACCCTTGCGGGATAGTCAGAGGTTCAGGTATCCATCTCCGCAATTGCGAAGGTAGTAATTATTAGTTAGTTCAAACCTAGGCTGTTTCCGACTTTTCAACTTTATACTTACTGCGAGCTTCTCTCCGTTCGCCAATTATTTATTAAGGCAATTCTTCTGAAACAACACGTTATTATTTCGTCCTCTAGTGGTAATTCATATTCAACGAATTGCAGTCGTACAAAACGCCACCCAGTTGCAACACTATTGTTAAGAACCAAATTTTCTAACCGCTTTTACTGCTTTCTGGGTCCATTCCTATACAATAAGTTGTTTCGATTAGATGGAAACAAGCGCAGCATAATTAAGTCAAACGTACATGATTTAAAATTGCATGTGGAGTTGTGGCTCCGTGGGTTGAATTACGAGGAGACGGAATCTTTGCTCAAGCCCATTGAGTGATTTCGTATTCAATCCTGGAGAATGAGTCACTAGTACATGGTTTTTATTAATTGTATTACTATATGTCAATTTTGTTTTGTTCTTGCCTAAGTTTCTTTAATTATATCGGAACTATATTTTTTAAATCTCATAGGCTTCAAATTCTTGTAAAGTTTCATCTGTTACTGTTGCCTATAGCCCAGGATTACCTTTTATGGGCAACAGTGCACATCATTGTCATGTTTTGTATTTGTTGTATGCTTAGTTATAATTACTGTAAACCTATTTATACTTGTTTTTTGGTTAATAAAGATTATTATTATTATTATTAATTCTATGGCCACCTCGAACCCACGTGTTGACCAGATAGTCAGTACTCAATGTGACAGGTGGTCAGCCATGTCGTCATTAACAAGTACTAACTATTACCAGTTCGGGGATCAGGTAGGTTGTTAATATATATGATATTTTTATTTAATATTTTCATTGATTTGTCCCCAGGCAACGTGTTCGTGATAGCTGCTATCATAATTGAGAGGAACCTGCAGAATGTGGCCAACTATCTGGTAGCCTCCCTCGCAGTTGCCGACCTGATGGTGGCTTGCCTCGTCATGCCGCTTGGGGCTGTATATGAGGTTTGTTTCCTTAGTCACCTCTTTCAATGTAGTGGGGAATTGTAGGTTTCACTGTGTCCTACAGGAAAATAGGAAGCTTCCTACCTGGGCTGTTCGTCCAGGCTAAAGGCCTGACTTGGAAATTCGTATATATCTTGTTTCCGTTAAACATTTCAATTGCGCGTTCTAGGAAATTGAATTGTGTAATTATTATTTTATTCTTGGCGGCGTCATCTGTGGTAATTATGTTTAACTAATTGCAACTTAGGTTTACTTGGGTTTCTCTCTGTGTGTGGCGCTCTAGAGGTCGCCACAGCGACTCTTAGATAAGGAGGTAAACGATAGGATAATAGTAGTACAAATGTAAGGTTACAAAGCATCTGTAACCTAGTGGGTCTGGCGTCTTATGAGAAAGGTCCTAGGTTCAAATACCGGCTCTGGCATGTACCAATGAATGAAATTTAAAATATGTATTTTTTTATTTTTTTTTTATTCTTTATTAAGCCATTCACCACTTAGGTTATGTCGGCTGAAGTACAAACACTCATTTACGTACATAATTTGCAGTCGGTAACGGTGAAGGAAAATACCGTGAGGAAACCGGCATATACCTTGGGATAGGTAATAGCTAATGCCTATATATGGTGATACGGTTCACAATCTATCACGTTGAATGCCGTCTATATAGAGAAACGCGGGCTTTGAGCACTCAGGCCTCTGACTAGCTCGCTATAATAAAAAGGTCACAAGTCGTGAAGCGTATGTATGTAAAATTTTTGCGATTCGTTTAGAAAGATCCCGTGACTTAGTAAATTCATAAGACACTGCCATTTTGATTTCTAATGTCAGCGTTTTGGAATTTGGTTCAGACGGAAGATTGACAATACATATATATATAACATATGAGCATTCTGAACCCTTTCACAGTGGCTATAAAATGCACAGACAGAACTCTTGTTTGTTATTTCTTAACATTGTTCCTGTAAATTAATCTAATTGTTCCTGTAAATAATATTACATTTCAATTTATCTAAGTGCACGGAAAAAATATAAAATTTATACTAAAAACCGTTTATTTACAGCGACAAAAACATACACAATACAAAACGTTTACAATAAAAAAATACAAACTAGGAGGTATAACTTGCATGTTATTGTCGCAGCAAAAGGGTTCTAACTCAGCTGGGTTATGAAACTCAGTATTTAGAAGTAAAATTTAGAATAGTATACATATAATATATACTATTAGAATATAATAACTACTTCTAATATCTCCTCGATTCAATACACAAATGCAATTACATTCATACATGTCACACCCGTTTCCCTAAATGGCAATATGAGACATAATGTGCTCATAAATCACACTTACTACGATTGCCGAGATGCACTCACGAACCTATGACATAGAGGGAAAATTTCGTGATGTGTATATAAAGACAAAGTCAAATGTTTTTATTTAACATAAGTGCATGTACAGTACATTCATTGAAAGTCAAAACATTTGCCTGACACTGGTTGTCTCTTACATTGAAATTCTACCGTTGGTTCGGAAGCCCTGGCTCGGAGAAGAACCAACAAGAAACTCCGGCTTTCAGGATTTTTTGCCCAGTGCCAGTATACATATACTCTAATGTTAATTCAAATATTGTATTATTTAAGATTGAAAAGGACATGCTTCGATGGTTTGGACATGTTATGCGGATGAATGATAGCAGATTCACAAAAGGAATATATATGAGTGAAATGGAAGGGCGGTTACGTAGGGGCCGGCCTAATAAGACATATAATAGTCAGATAGACGCTATATTGAAAAAGGGTGACGTTAGGAGTACCTATAACCGCCGAGTGTGTATGAGAAGATAAGTGTCAATGAAGCGAAAGTGGTCTGTCAGGATCGGGACAAATGAGGATCCGTGATCTCTGCCTACTCCTCCACAGGAAATCAGGCGTGATGTGTGTACATGTATTTTCCATTGTTTCTAAGTTGTATCTTTTAATTGAGTTCACGAAAGAGCTATGTGACCCGACATACTGGTTCTACCTAACTATAATACTACAGTTTTCCCTCAAAACATTTAAAATTGTACACATGCGTGAACTATAAAATAGAACTATAACCATGCAGTACGAACAACAAAGATTAATTGATAGTATTAACACACTATATACGCTTTTCTTCTGCTTTCCAGTCTGGTTGTTGATTATATATACTATATATATCTATATATATATGTATGTATATTATTATGTATATTATATATACTATATATATCTATATATATATGTATGTATATTATTATTATTATTACACAACTCCCTAAGAAAGGGCCGAGTCCTGTATTCGTAGGATGATTATTAGAATCTACGAAATGATCTAACGCAGGGGTGTCCAAACTAGATGGGACCCAGGGCCAATAAAAAAGACTAAATACATTGGTGGGCCGTATTATTATATGCAGTGGGTACAGATTTCTTTGTAGTCGGTGTACCCGAACCGAACTTTTTTTTTTGTCGGTTAAAAAGGTTCAATGGGCCGCAGTAATCTAAACCGGGGGCCGCATGCGGGCAGTGTTTTGGACAGCCCTGATCTAACGGATACGGATAATTAGAAATATGTATGTTAGATCAAAAATCTTAGTTATCCATTAACCTAATTTTAACTCTATGTCTTGAGTCATAGAGGTAAGTTTAAGTTAGTTCTTGTATCATTACATTTGACCTTACGTTATACCATAATACTAGAATGATTAAAATCTTCCTAACTTTTACCAGTAAAATTGCAAGATTTTTGATCTGTGTCTAATTATTTATATCTTAGCAATGTTTCAACAATATTTGCATAGATTCCAATAATTACATCATCCCACTACATAGGAATATAAAAACATAGACATATAACATACACTCTCGGCGGTTATAGGTAGAGTGTATGAGAAGATGTATGAGTGTCAATGAAGCGAAAGTGGTCTGTCAGGATCGAGACAAATGCGGATCCGTGATATCTGCCTACCCCTCTACAGGGAATCAGGCGTGATGTGTATGTATGTACATATAACATTCACAACCATCTAGTCAGGGGTTCAAATATCGATCTGTGAAACTGCGGAATAAGTCATTCTATGTCCAAATTGAACCCACATTATAACCAGATAGTCAGTACTTAATGTGGTAAACTGTGTTTCCATTTACAAGCATTGACTGGTCCTAAGAATAGGTAGGTTACTGCAGTAATATTAGTATATGCATATACAAAAGACAAACGCATTCACGACCATTAACCCTTGCGGGGCAGTCGGAGGTTCAGGTGTAAATCTCCGCAATTGCGAAGGTAGTAAATCTATGGACACCTCGTACCCACGAGTTGACCGGATAGTTAATACTCAATGTGACAGGTGGTAAGCTATGTCGCCATTTACAAGCACTAACTATTATCGACGAACAAGTAGGTTTCCTCACGATGTTTTCCCTTATCGTATAATTCGATGCATTTCGTAAATGTGTTTCTTTATTACGAAAATGTACATGGAAATTCATTAAACTTCATTTCCATTGGTACATGCTCAAACGGGATTTGAAACCTGTACCCACTGATACAGAGCCAAGCCCCTAACAACTGAGCTACGTCGAATTATATTTATCTATGCACATGTATGTAAAATTAATGGTATTGGCTGTATTTTTTATTCAATGCCAAGCAGAGGCATCGCATTTTTCTATTGTGCCAATTGAGAAAGCACGCCGAGCAAATGAAATTAGCATAACACGAGATTCAATAAATTGGTTTTTTAATTGAATTGGTGACGAATTTTCTAAATCTCTGAGTTTTTAATTTAACACCCTACTCTCTGAGACAAGGATAATGCCTTTTAATCCCGTGACATTGATTTAGCGTACTACATAACTTCACTTTGAATGAATTAACAGTAGATTCACAATGGCAGTAGTAAACATTTTCGAATCTCTGGTTTGTGTCTAAAGTTTTATCATATTTTTAAATACATAAACATACGCTTCACGTCTTTTGTATAAAAACTCCTTTTTATAATGTGACGGGGTGATCAGAGTAGGTAAGTAGGTAGTGAACCGTATCGCCATATATAGGCACTGGCTATCACCCATCCCGAGGGATAGGCAGGTTTCCTCGCAATGTTTTCCCTCACCATTAGCGACTGTAAAAATGTACGTAAAAGAAAAACACATTTAAATGTCATTCATTAGTACATTGCCAGTGCCGGGATTTGAACCTAGGACCTTTGTCTTTCGAAGGCAGAGGTCTTACCCATTGGGCTAATCTTTTTAATAATAAACATTGCAGGCAGGTTGTTAACTCATCGCCCATAAGATACTATTCTAAACCACATCCTTATATACTAATATGTATGTATATCTCTTCCAGATTAGTCAGGGTTGGATCCTGGGACCAGAGCTTTGTGACATGTGGACATCGAGCGACGTTCTATGCAGCTCAGCCTCGATACTACATCTGGTGGCTATAGCTACTGACAGGTAAAACACTTAATTACCTCTTACGTGTATGATTAATAACTAACGGGACTTATCGCGTAAGTTTTTATATAATAACAAGCGACCCGCTTCGGCTTCGAACGGGTATAAAATAGCCTACTCCACTATTTAATGGATGTAATTATACATATAAACCTTCCTCTTGAATCATTCTATCTATTAAATAAAACCGCATCAAAATCTGTTGCGTAGTTTCAAAGATTTAAGCATACAAAGGGACATAGGGACAGAGAAAGCGACTTTGTTTTATACTATGTAGTGAAGTTTCCTTTATTAACCCGACGTTTCGGCTACGTTGCAGCAGCCATGGTCATGGTCAGTCTGCGCGATAAGTTCCGTTAGTTATTAATCATGAGTATAAATCGCGAATATCTTAAAACTTTTAATTTTTTTATTAAGATTATTCTTACGTGTATTTTATTTATTTATTTATTTATTTACATTTCACAATAACACCATCACAGGTTTCCCAATACGGTATCATTGCCAATACAATACAATTTACTAATAAACATTTACACTGAAATTACACAAAAAACATTGAACACTAAACCTAGATAACAATAATTATTTAAAGCATCAGCAGAGGCAATCAAAGCTCATAGCATATGTAACGCATGGCAACCCCCCTGAACTCAGTCCTGCCGCAGACGAAGAGGTCCACCAGGTCGGCCATGCCGTTGAGCAGCCCGACGCCACGCACGAGGGGCGACCGCCGGAGGAGCTCCGAACGACACGCAGGCACCCGCAGCAGCCTATCGCGACGGCGCCTGAGGGAGCCACTGGGCACGCACAGCGCAAGCTGCCCGAGCACCATGGGGTTGTGCTCTATCCCCCTCAGGACGGCAAGCAAATAGCTGACTAGCACCCAGGACCTGCGCGCCTCCAGCCTATCGTACCCCACCATGCCCAAGATGAACAGCGTGGGATACATCAGCGGATAGAATGGATATGTACCATACGACTTCCAATAAATATACCTTAAAAATTTATTTTGGACTCGTTCCAGCATAAGGCTATATTTAGCTTCATGTGGATTCCAAATAATAGCACTCGTCTCTAATCTACTTCGTACCAATGAGTTGTACAGAACCTTTACAGCATGTATGCTGTGAAAGCCTGCACAAGTACGAAGAATAAACCCTAAATTCCGAAAGGCTTGCTTGCAAATCTTCCGGACGTGTTCCCTAAAGCACAATTGAGAGGTGACGCGCACACCCAGGTCGCTCACCGCGTCCACGCGCCGAAGGAGATCATTCCCCAGGATGGATCCTCCGGAAGGTCATTGATCATAATCAAAAATGCCAAGGGGCCCAGGGTGCTTCCCTGGTTGGTCCCGGAACTCGTGTGATAGAGGTCCGAAAAGGAGCCTCTGTAATCAACATATTGACGTCGGTGACTGAAGTAGTTGGCGAATAACGACAGAAGCTGCGGAGTGCAACCGACTCCCGCCAGCTTAGTGAGTAAGATGTCGTTATCCACCATGTCGAAGGCCTTCCGGAAGTCGAAATAGGCAGCGTCCACCTGCCCTCCAGCGTCGACACAAGGCGACACGTAAGACATAAAGCATACAAGATTACTATGCGTCCCCCGCCCAGGACGAAAACCGTGCTGGGCCTCCGCCAAATGCGGAGAAATCTGGACGAGCATCCTACTCCGCAACACAGACTCGAACAGCTTAGCGAAGGCAGAGAGTATAGCTATGGGCCTGTAGTTGGACACGTCATCCACCGCCCCCGCCTTGTGGATGGGGACCACCCGCGACACCTTCCACAGCTCGGGATATACGCCGGACCCCAGGCACAGGTTGAAGATATGCAGGAGCGGCGACATCAGCGAGCGCCCGCAGTCCCTCACAACATACGCCGGTATGCCGTCGGGACCACACGAGCGCCGGGCGGGCAGCCGCCGCAAAGCAGCGACCACGTCAGCCTCGCTCACGCAAGGCACGTGCACGCGGGCCCCCCCGCCACACCGCTCGGCACCGGCCACGCGCTGGGCCCGCGTCACGTCCAGCCACGGCTCCCCGGGCCTGAACACCGCCTGGAAGCAGCGCGCGAACTCTGTCGCCGCCTCCTGGTCAGACAACGGGTCCCCATCCCGGACGATACTCCCGGCGAGACCAGCCCTCTCTCGCCCCGCCTTCACAAACCGCCAGAACGACCCGGGGTCATCTCTGAAGTTGCTTTGCAGGACCGCTATGTATCTATCGCGGGACGCACTCATTTTAAGTTTCAGGCTCGCGCGAAAGCTAGAAAACTTTGCATAATTACTTTCAGTTTTGTTAATCTTGTATGCTCTATGAAGCATCGCCTTATGTCTAATGTCGCGTATTATTTCAGCATCGAACCAATCAGGATAATTGTAGCCCGAGTTCTTTGCAAAACGCTTTTTAATGGGAGTGCATTCACTAATAATGGTATTAAACGTATTATAAAAACAATCTAGTGCCTCATTCACATCTGTCAGTCCATACATCTCCGACCATTCCGCATTCATAATATTCTGATACAAGCGAGTGAAGTCACACTTATAGAAATTCCATCCACATCCACGCTCGCCGTACGGCACATATCCAACACCGCCAGCGGCCGACGCATCACTGCCCATGCCCATCGGCGCCGCCGACCGCCACGAAGAGTGGGGATCGCGCGCAGACACGCCCACCCCACTCAGTCGGCGCACGGCCACCGCAAGCGGCGGGTGATGCGCGTCAACGCCCACCAGTGCGAAATCCGACTCGCCAACCGACACGCACCCGACCATGGTGGACAGCACCAAGTCAAGCTGCCTGCCGTTCACGTTCGGAACATTGTTGAGTTGCTCAAAGTTACAGTATGCCATGAAGCAATCGAAATACTCATTTACCTCTGCTGGGGCACTATGCAAGTTGAAGTCACCCAACACAAGTAGTTTTCCATATACAACAGATAAGTTTTCAATAATTTTAAACATACATAAATAATCATTAGTACAAGCATTAGGTGGGATATACACATTACAAATATTAAATATAAGTCTACTCTTAACACATACCCGTACACAAAGTAATTCATACAGGCAAATATCCACATCTATATGTAAATTAATTTTTGTCATGGTAAAGTCTGTGCTAGCTATTATCATGACGCCACCTTGCTTCCTTCCGTCCGCTCTGTCGCAGCGGAGAATGCTGAAACCACTCGGAATAAGCTCGCCGTCCGAGATGGAGTCGTTGCAGCCGGTCTCGGTCACTGCATACAAGTCGGCTCCCGCCACCATCAAGCTGGTCTGGAATTCGATAAGCTTCGTTCTTAGTCCGCGACAGTTCTGGTATAGGATGCTAGTGGTGCGACCGTTACGGTTGTTTAGCGGTAGGCGTGGTCGGTGACGCCGCGGCTGCCCCCCCGAGCCCCACGGCACGGGGGCGTCGACGAAACCACTCCGCGCACTTCACATTGGGTGGCCACGCCGATGGCTGAGTGAATAGCTGAAAGAGACTTTCAGGAATGCCTATGACAAAAGAGGCGTGAGTGGTTGATCTGATGTCTCGTTTTTCCACAGTGTATTTGGTCGAAGACGCCACACCGTTCACATATTTGAGGACCGCGTCCACAGTAGTCTCAGGAGCAAACGACCAGGCCTGAATGTATTTCTGTCTGTCAGCACTCTTAACATGTTCGTCGGGTGTCCCCGTACCGACTATGATTGTGTTTGGCCTTTGCTTCCTGGCAGTTCTTGGCTTCCTCGTAATGGTTTTCCACTCTTCCTCGCCCAATTTTTGCTTCGGTTCAGGCGCAGACAAACGAATGGGTCGCTCCGCGGGTACACCTCGGACAGGCAAGAGAGACGGCGACGACGGCACACTGTTCCCAGGCACGATGGCGGCGGAGCAATCATCGACGCTCACTGGACGGCGGGCCTCGGAGCGAGGAGCCGGCGTCGAAGCTGCGGGTCCCTTGAAGACACGTTGACGTTTCTCCTGCAAGCCTTTAGAAACCGCGCCGCTGTATGAGCTACGTGGCGCAGAGGCAGCGCCGGCGACTGGACCATGCACAACATCCAACTTCATTGCAGCAGCCATTTTATTTATTGTAGACGTCATTTCTGCCACCTGCTGCCGCAGAACAGATACTTCATCTACGAGAGGAATTAGTTTTCCATTTTGGACACGTAGCGCTACAATCTCCTCGAGTATGCTTGAAAGTACGGAGGAAGAGAGCATTGCGGAGCACTCGGTCGGCGGATCCGAACGTCGCAGCGCTGCCCCGCGGCGCATGTTGACATTGATGGCAGTGGAATCGTCAAGGCTTACGTTACACGCCTTGGATACCTCAGCACTTCTCGCTGCACTTGTATAGGTGCAATTCAGCCCGGATGCCGAATCCGTATCCACATTCATAGGCGTGGGTGGCGTAGGTTTGAACCGTCCAGAACTAATAGGCGTATCCTGGTTTCCCCTTTTCGGTTTCACGCTGAGACATTCGGGACACACCCAGTTGTTTTTAGAGTCTAGACTCATTGACTCGAAATCATCGGTAGTTACATGCAGGCAGCAAAGATCATACACGGCCTCGCAGTCATGGCATACCATGAAGTTTAAATCTCGGATTGGCTTCTTGCATGCGTTACATACTGTAGGATTCATTATTCAGTCTATCTATCACATCGGTACAAAGCACCGCACCTTAGTCGTGTTCCAATGCAATCCTTGTTTAAAAATACTACTAGCGCCCTCTCTGGTCTGGCAGGAAAAAACAATATGCAAATATTTTATTGCAAAAAATATTCCGGGTAGAAATAAAGTTTTTGCAGTTGATATTTTAAATTATATTTTAAATAGTCTAATTTTATAAATTAACACTAACACTAAAACACACACAATTTAAGTTTTATAAGTTTTTATATTGATCACTTCCGTTCAATGAAAATATTTAGCAATCATATAACCTCAATCCAACACTGTGTCACTATATGTCCTGATGGGTTTAGTCCATGAAGCTGCGTTTATAATCACTGGTATATCATATACTAAGTACCATTTTAACACTGTATCAAGGCTTGAATATGAACAGTGAATATGTACAGTCAGCGCTGAAAGTGCAGTCCCAGTAACGTTTTATAAGCTTAAAGTTTATAAGATCAAAATACAATATTTTACATTTTAAAACTGGCGCCACTATGCATTGTCATGGCCACTATACGTTCGCGTGCTTCGAAATGAAAAATATTGTCTTTCGTTCTTATAAACGTAAACCTTATAACAAGTTATTGGGACTGCACTTAAAGCGTTGACTGTACATATATATGTTTTAAGCGAGTACTTTCTGACTCGTATAATTTGTTAACTATGATAACTAATTGCACCGTTTTTCTCTTTTATTTATGTAGGAATTAAACGTTTGTACTATTCTATAAATTGAGAACTTATATTACATTAAAATATAGTATTTAATGGAAACCACAGGTTGATATAACCTATACTTTCCATTATATTATATATTTTACTGTACTGTTACAATAGCTCAATTAGATTATTTTATTTTTTTAAGTTTATTTAATTTTAAGAACATATTTTCTGTGAAAATGTTTTTTATCTTTCAATAATTGATTTTATGATCCTTATGTTGAATAAAAGCATTTCATTTCTTTTCATTGTACAATTACTTGTACAGCAGTTGTTTACACTCGTAATAATAAAAAAGATAAAGTTAATTTTTAATATATTCAGCCAACCAAACTTAAGTTTCTATTACATTCGTATTAAGTCAAAACATTATCTTATACACTCTCACGACCATCATTAATATAGACTCATAAAATGAAAAAAAAACTGTTATTTATATATTTTGTTCGAGCCTTAAGACAGCAAGCCTACTACTAGTTAATACCTTAATAACCTCACAAGACATGTCACAAAGGCACCTTACAAACCCTGTAAATCCCTCATCTTAAATGTTTAATAAACAATCAATATTAGACGCTATTATTAGCACAATGAATACACATGACGCCTAAGCTCTCACTTCTCGGCCCATGAATACATAATGATGAATCAGCCAACCCTAATCTAAGGGTCTTATTCGTCAACCCTCCTCGACATATACATACGCTGCTTGTGAAGATGTTAATGTGTGATTTATGAGGTGACGTGACGGAGTTTTTGAATACTTCAAAAGGGGTGTAAGACGCTATGCAAATTAATAAACAAAATAACTAAATAGCGTAATAAAAAAACACATTTACGAAATGCATCGAATTATAGGGTGAGGGAAAATATCGTGAGCAAACCTACCTTTTCGCCGAACAGGTAATAGTAAGTGTTTGTAAATGGCGACATGGCTTACCACCTGTCACATTGAGTACTGACTGTCTAGTCAACACGTGGGTTCGAGGTGTCCATAGAATTACTACCTTCGCAATTGCGGAGATGGACACCTGAACCTCTGACTACCCCGCAAGGGTTAATGGTCGTGAAAGCGTTTGTCTTTTACAAAATATCATATTTTTCCTTGGCATATCGTACAAGGCAATTAAGGCACTAATATTTAACCGACTTTCTTGATACTAGGTACATAAAAGCTATCTGTATCAACTGGCAAAGCTAAAGACGATCAAGGAATATACATACATACACATTACGCCTGATTCCCTGTATAGGGGTAGGCAGAGATCTAGGATCCCCATTTGTCCCGAACCTGACAGACCACTTTCGCTTCATTGTCATTCATACATCTTCTCCTAGACTCTCGGCGGTTATTGATACACCTAACGTTACCTTTTTTCAATATAACGTCTATCTGACTGTTATATGTCTTATTAGGCTGGCCCATACGTAACCGCCCTAAGGAAACTTCTAAGGAATATGTCCCCGAAATTCTATTCTTTCGGTGAAATCGATAATAAAGTCTACATATTCTACATACATGCATATATTCACGCCCCTTCGTCTACGGATAGGCAGAGACTATCACTACCAGAAACGATCCTGACGAATATCTCTTGCTTCACTCACACCTATTACCCTTCTTTTATGTGCAAATATAAATATATATATATATATATATATATATATATATATATATATATATATGTGTGTATATATATGTGCAATAATAATTATGTTTCTATATAATTTGGTTTTGTAACTGACACTTGGCAGAAAAAATCATGAAAGCCGGAGTTTCTTGTTGATTCTTCTCCGAGCCAGGGTTTCCGATAGAATTTCAATGCTGGGCAACGGTAGAATTTCAATGCTAAGAGACGACCAGTGTCAGGCAAATGTTTTGATCTCCAATGAAAGTACTATACTTGTTGAATAAAAACATTTGACTTTTTATTATCCTACTATAGATATATCCGTTATGTAAGTACGAATACACGTATACCCCGGAACGCACAATAAACTAATTCCCAACACTTCAGAGTTAATATTACCTCGCAATACCGCAGTTTCCGAATTCATCTCAAGTTTCGCGCAATACAGCGAATGCACTTTGTCCGTGGAATAGCTATTTCATCGTCTATGCTAATAAATGCTCCGCTTTTCCATACATTGCCTGTTTACACTATAAATTTTAGCTGACTGAAACTGCTGACTGTGCACTTAATTATTGGATAACGCCACCCACGTAAATGTACGAGAGAAGGGCACATCTATTTTGGTCAAACTGAGATAATTGGGCTTTTTTTGAAAGTTTTTACCATATTCTGGTTTTTAGTGCGGAAACCTTTTTTATGCCTAAGGTA